>JAMXBB010000007.1:25357058-25440025 GCA_024138015.1 Lumnitzera littorea | reverse complement strand
GTTAATTTACGAGTATAATTATTATTTGTACCGGGTATACTAAAAAATTTCGTGTATTTTTTTATAGTAAATTATACTACATTATCTCATTTTATAGTTCAATTAACTTATCTCTAAGTTCTCGTTGCAATCTAAGTTCAATTTTGGGAGTTCTGAACATTTTAGGGCTTTAGTAAATACTCCAATTTCTAAGGGCAAAATTGGAATTTCGAATCATTATTACTAAAATCTAACTTCACTGTAATATCTCGACTAACTTTTTCGTTCTAGTTGCAAAGTTTGGGCTCAATTGGATAAGTTATCCTAAAAGCCCTAAATCTGAGCTCGGTTGTCCTAAACTCAATTTTGGGAGCTTACAGTAAGATGGTGTACTTTATTTCATGCCATTGGATTAATGATGCTCTATATATTGCTGATTTGTTTTTGCAGGAGATTGTCTAACTACACTGACTACTGCAGAGGATTGTCTCAGATCGAGACACTAAATTCTTAAGCTATTTTTGGAAAACTCTTTGGAGAAGACTTAGGACTAAACTTGAATTTAGCTCCAGCAGCCATCCCCAGACTAAAGCGGTGAACAAGACGCTAGGCAATTTGCTCAAAGTTGTTGTAGGAAAGAATTTGAGGGATTGGGATCTATGCCTACCAGTTGTGAAGTTCGTAAACAACCAAACTATCCATAGCACTACTGGGAAGACCTCATTTGAGGTTGTCTATAGCCTTAACCCCACCATTCCCCTAGATATGATCGATACCCTAGCAACTACCGAAGAAAGTCAATCCGAAGTAGATCGAGTCTAAGAATTGTATGAGCTGCATTAGTTAATCATAAGGAAGATAGCCAAGTTCGATCAGAGACAATAAGAGATTGGTAGCCAAGGCCGCCGAACTATTTCTTTCTAGCCAGGAGACCTAGTATGGGTTCACCTCAATCGAGAGTGATTCCTATACTTAAGACAAAGCAAACTATCTCCTCGAGCTGATGGCCTATTCAAGGTCCTGAAGAAGATCAACCGTAATGCCCACCAGATCAAGTTGCTTGACGACTATGATGTCTCCTCTACCTTTAATGTATTCGATCTGATTCCCCACTAACCAACTGAAGAAAACCCTGCAAGTGCCTCAAAAGAACAAGCAGAAACCGATTCAAATTTGAGGATAAATCTTTCCGACCCCTAAACAGATGATAGGAATCGACTACCTAGACCGATCACAAGAAGCCGAGTTAAAGGACTTCAAGGGCTCGCACAGAAAATACTAGCTCTATGGTATAGCCGAAACGGGGACTCCTATGCCAATCCGATGTCTTGCCAATCTATCTGTTAGATCCTCACGTGTATCCAGTATGCTCTTGCCCAGCTGAAGGTAACCCAAGAAAGGCTAGCTAAGTCGAACTCTCCAACCAACTACTAGCGATTGACTCCAATTCAACTAACTTCCTAACCAGATTGATTGGCTCCTGACCTGATCTAGATCAAGTCATCCCCTGA
Organism: Lumnitzera littorea; assembly: GCA_024138015.1. NCBI lineage: Eukaryota > Viridiplantae > Streptophyta > Magnoliopsida > Myrtales > Combretaceae > Lumnitzera > Lumnitzera littorea. Next base: position 25,438,535 of record JAMXBB010000007.1, on the reverse strand, counting down.
CTACCAACACTTCCTATTTTTGTATATATTGTATCATATTCCTGACTTATAGCCATCGAGTGGCATGTACCTTCTAATATAACGTTCCTGAATGATTCCTTTCTTTCCGTATTGAATATTCTTTATCCCTTTTACCCCTTTTTAGTGTGATTAATGTAACGTAATTATAAAATATCTTTTTGTTTTTTCATACGTATAAAATAACCCTAGTGAGCAAATATATAAACCTCCACTTTCCTTGTACACGGACAATCATTTAACTTTCAATACAAAATTATTCTCTTTGAGCAACCTTACTGTTCTCGTTAACTCTTAACTCTTATGTATTCCCTTTAGCAAGGAGTAATGGTGAGTGACCCTATTATTCAAACCAGTGCATCACATCCGACGAGTTTTAGGTCGTGTTGAATCTTGTTAGTGCATCATATCCAGCTCGATAGCTCATGGATTTGTTATGGTGCCTCTCCGTGTGTACGGCCCCGAAGACGCGTTAACTTATGTTCAAAGCAAGTGTGTATTTACCGAAACTATTCTCCTTATTCATTTAGTAACTGATACTTTTTCCATAATCATTGTTGATCATCAATTTAGATTGTTTGGATTCCATATGACCATGATGATGTTGCCAGATTGATAGCTTATTATCGGTATGAGAGTAACATATGGCCAACCCGTATACCGCTTATATGCTTCCACATCGTAAAGATGCACTATCCTAACCGAGTTGCTCAACAGCTTGGTGGGATGTGAAAGATCCCAACCTACCCTCATACGGAACGTGCTCTGCATGATATCAACCTAAGGGACATGATAGATATAAATGGAGTGACCTACCATACAGCTTGGATAACATAATGGGAGGATTGCCGAAATTGGATAGCTCAGGTTTAACTACCGTTTAGTGTATATCTTGACTACATCCCTTGGTACCAGTAAGTTACCTGCAGATATATTGGTCGATATAGGGCTTCTTGGATGTATATGGTACATAAAGTTGTTTTCTCATTTATACTTTTATTTTTCAATTTATATGTAACTCAAACTTTTACGTTTGGAATACAGGCAAACCTCATACATATAGTGTTGCACATGTTATATAAGGACATATTTTTTAGCAACATCGAGTAGATGACCTCATCCGATGGATTATTAGGGTCCACCTAGGTGACCCAGCTTTACCATGTCTAGATGTCGACGAAGACGACTCCCCACTGAATGAGCCACGGAAAGGTAAGGGTCATAAGGCAAGTGTTTGTCATCAAGTTAGGGGTTAAGGATGTAGATAGCCTGACTTGAAGATTCGCGACGATGCTTCTCCTTCACACTTCTCACCGCTAGCATCTCTTAGACCACTTGGATTTGAGTTCCGCAGGCCATTCCTTGAGGAGAGCTCTGATGATCCTATGTGTTACATCCTTATCGTCAAAGAAGCCTCCGTTAGTCAGTTTCATACCCCCCTGATACTATTAAGAAGGCCGATTAAAGATACTCAATACGACAAAAGCGAGGGAGTCACATAAATGTGCCCTTCTTTGGTCCCCATGCATGGATCATTCTTAGGTGCTTACAGCCAAGACGATGGACAAATCACATAATTGGATGTAGCTCAGATAGTTCAGCCACAAGACAATACAGAACCCCAAGATGTTTGGCTACTGCCTTGACTATGACACCAACATCATTAACTTTGTATGTTTCACTTCTGATTTACTTTCTTTATTTTTGAAACACTATTTAGCTATTTCAACAGATTACTTATATTTCGTTTAATGGTTTCATTTCTTCAAAATTTAAAGTTATTTATAATTTTCAATATTGATTCAAAATGCGTATTTGTATAGTATTGAACTTGTACATAACCGAACATCTCACAAATAAATAACCGGATATAATTTCGCTGATTGACTAAAAAAAAAAAAATAACTCTCTATTAAACATTAGGTTCCAAATATGTTTTCAACTAAAATCTTATATGGGCTTCACTAAATTTAAGGTAATGCAGTTTTCAACTGCAATTGCATATAGGCTTGATTAAATTTAAAGTGGAGAGGTAGACGAAAATGTAAAATGTAGATGTATTGAAATAATTTATACTAAAATCGGATATTGAGAGAGGCGATTTCAAGTATGTTATTTTTGGGATAATTTTTCCACATACCTATTTTTGTTTTTTGTTTTTTTTTTTTGCATTTTTTTTCCTTTTCCCAAAAAAAACAATTTGACCTTTTTTCTTCTTTTTAAGAAAATAACTTATGTGTTTTAAAATGGAAAGTTAATTCCAAGAATAATTCTCATGAATCTTTTAACAATAAACAAAAACTTTCATTTTTTTTTTAGCATAATTGATCAATAAATTGTATTTTAAACATGAACATTTTTAGTAGATTGAAAAATTGAATTTGTTTTTAAAAAAATTACAAAAGTAATCTAAAGAGGTTGCATTTTTCTTTTCTTTTTTTTACCATAATGTATGTAAAGTAATGTAGGCATAGTAATCTAAGTACAACAGTAAATTATACAAAATCTATTACTAAACATTGGAACAGTTCCTTTACCTCCTTTGATTTAGCTTAATAGGGTCATAGATAGTTATTATATAACATCATTATAATTTAACTTTACATTTAAATTTTATATAATATCAATTTTTAGTATTATTTAAAATTTTTTTACCTTTTCAAATAACTTTTACTTTATATACATATACTTTTTACTAAAAATAATATATATTCAAATTTTACAAAAGTAATGATATTAGATTTGTAAAAATATAAAGTTTAATTTTTAATAGTTCTAGTAAATTATTATTACTGGAGATCCACTCACTTTGAAAATCAATACTAATAATATATAAGTCCTACAGTTATTAATATTCTAAGTTCAAATTTTGAAAAGAAGAAATTTATGAAATTATATTGATAAAATATTGTATATAGGAAACTAATGAGATTATGGTTATATTTTTTCTATAACTATTAAATATCAATTAAAAGACATCACTTATAATTATGAAAACAAGGTTACTTAAAAATATCGGATGTCGAAAGAATAAAATGTTCTATTTTTCTTTTTTTTTTTCTTCTTTCTCCTCTCTCCCTCTCCTTCTCCCTTTCTTTGTTTTCCTTTTTCTTTCTCTCTCTCTCTCTATTCTTTCCCTCGTCTAATTCCCTTTTCCTTTACTCTCTCTCTCTCTCTCTCTCTCTCTCTCTCTCTCTCTTTCTCTCTTTCTCGTCTTTTCTCTCTCATCTTTGATTTCTACCTTCCCTTATGGCTGTAAAAACCAATATATACAAAATTGTTCACTGCTTAAGTAAGGAGGTGATATGTATTATTATTATTTATTTTTTTATTAGTTCAATTTTATGTGGCATTTTAAGTGAAATTTTATCATAATTTATTATTTATAAACTTTCATAATGTACTTCAAAGATAGTAGAACGTTATATTATATACCTAATCTAAAATTTCTATTTCTAAACTAATAAAAATTTTAACCCGATAAACTTTATGTTATAATCTATATTAGTTATATTTTAACTTATTTTTTAAACCCAACTCTATAAGACTATTTTTTATAACTTTTGAAAGTCTCATATTATCATTTGATCTTATTCGGAACTAATTTATCACTAACCTTGCGTTCCAAAATAAGACCCTAAATATACTTTTTTATTAATACATAATATATATACATGAGTTCCATTAATTATTTGTGACTTATTCATGTATATTTTATATAGAATTTTACTCTCTAATATCAATTATTAAAATCACGTGAATGATTCTAAAAAAAATTATTATGAGCCATATCTGAAATTACAAAACTTTACATTATAATGATTATACTCGATAAACTTAATACTTCTAAGAAAATTGCATATAAATGAGCTTAAATTGAAATATTAAAGTTATATCATTATTTTTTTTAATCTTTATTACCTAATTATGAGGATTCAACTTAATTTCAAGAACTTTATTATAAATCATAATTTTTAGAGTATGTCCCAAGCACCAAACTTTTCAATTAATTTATATAATTGTATATCCAAGTTTAAGTATAATTTAAATATTTCCACACTTATGAATGCTTCTAATCAATCTAATAAAGAGGAAATATCTGGCCAACTCGATTTATATTAATTCAATTACTTTTTATATATTATCTCGTGCACTAGTAATATTATTATGCTCATTGTTTTAGTACTAAGATCCATATTCTCGTGATCATTAGTAACATTAGTATAGACCACTTTATATCTATTAACTTAACTTATAAGTACATATTTTTCTATGAAATATATTAATTACTCGAAAGCTAGCAGGTCAAAATTGTAGAGTATTACACTATTTATATCGTCTCTTTTTTTAATCTAATTTCTCCATTTTAGTCTTTTTTTCAATCGTATATTTGAACTTTCACACTAATCAAAGCTTTTTTAGATAACACAAAAGTCCAAGCATATTATTAAAGTGAAGTGAAACAATAAACTTTAAGAATTAAATAAAGAAGAAAACAGTAATTACTTTACTTTACTTTACTTTACTTTGTCATATCTTTATACGTCACTATTTGCATTGAATAGGTGCAAGTGCGTACTGTCTCCGTCTTCCATGAATCATTTTCCACCCAATCCACTTCATTTCAATCACTTACTTAACATCTGAATCATTCAAGAGAAGCATATTAATTAACAAAAAATGGTCGAAGATGGAAAGTCAGTTACTTACATCTAACCAATACATGCTATAAAAAGAGAGAGTGATACCGATTTCAATACATATTTAGCTCTAAATATTTCCTATGCATCTCTCCGTAATTCCAAGTACTCTATATCATTGATATTGAAATCAACATTACATTTAAGTAATCATCGTATGCGTCTATTTATAATTCTTCACATCTATGTTTTGCTCGATTCCAATCATATGTTCGAATGCTTATCATTTAAGAAATTCTTGAGCAAAGTGAAGTTCAAGCATGTAAAGGACAAGAGTCAAAAGAACAACATCAGCAACAATAATTATTTTAATCTAACTATTAAATGCAGCACCACATAAGGCAATACTAATATTGATTACAAGATGAGTTATAATGATACTTGTAAAATTTTATAATATGATATCAACTTCTAAAATTATAATAATTTTTGGACTTGTGACTCTATAATTCTCTTTTCGTACCATTTTATGTAAGTATAATAATACTACTTTATTTATTTTTAGCAATATGTATGTTTACTTAAATTGAACACTATTTCCATATAAATGTTCTTTTCAAGAAAAAAGAAAAATAATAATAGTAACAAATTGTCTATCGGCCCACTTGAGTAAGAGAATCCTAACTCATCAATTTTCAATTTATATTAACGACATAATTATGAATCTAATAGATGGAAAATTGGGAAGAAAAAAACCGTTAAAATTTTCTAAATATTATGATTTGACGAACCTGCGAAATGAAACTATAGGAAACGACAAGTTCAAGGCCCCTCCACGGAATCTTGTGGACAGCTGTCCCCGTTCGCCTTTTATTTTATACGATATAGTTGAACAGAAGTCTTTAAAAAAAGTTTTTTTTTAAGAGGGTTAAAAGGAGCTGGCTCAGCCTCGCGATATGAGGACCAATGAGGCCACCATAGAGCCCGCCGGGAAGGAGACTGTCCATGAGACAATTTCTTTTATTTATTTATTTTTTTTCGGTGGAATAGACAATTTCATTTGATGACTCATAAAGTGTTTGGAAATATTCGATGATGTGATGTGCCTGCGCAACCTTTCAAATATTCGTACATATGATAAGCTGTTTCACGTGGACTTTCTCTCCCTTCTGAAACAAGGGAAATGATTACAACTTCCAAAACAAGTTCCTATTTCTGACGAGACATGACGCTACTGTTATTGATTGTAGAGGCTCAAGTAGTAGGTTTCTGTACCTATTTTTTACCGTTCCATTCCAGACGATGCCCCATTGTCCTTGCTACATATTAATAAAAATATTGTTTTCTCATGGTCGTCTTGGTTTTTAAGAACAAAAAACCATGAAAACTCAAATATACCGAGACATAGATCATCCGGTACGGAAAAAAAAGAATTAACATGTTTTATGATTGGAGAAATAATATATAAATATTAATAATATTTAAATTTTAAAAAATAAAAAAATAATTTTTTAAAAAAATATCAATTATCTATTTATATATTAAAATTTTATTAATATCAATAAGCAATTCATCGATCCCATACGTGTTGTTGCAAAATGAGCATTATGCCCGCTTCTTGCTTAAGAGCATATGTTTTTACCAAATAACTATGGCTATCATAATATAATTGTTTCAATCATTCATAGATGAGATTGCTTCAACCTCGACTCCACAAGAAGACATTATAGTTGCTAAGCTTGCTATAAGATTATTTTAATCAATCATAATAGAGATCGCTTCGATCTCATCAATAGTATTATAGATTAGACATTACACTCACTATGTGCTTAAGTGCATATGCTTCTACCAAATAACTGCAACTATCATGATATAATTATTTCAACCATTCATGGATGAGGTCGCTTCGATCTTGACTCTGCGGAAAAGCGTTATGACTATTAACCCTATTGCAAAATATCTTTGACCCATTACAGCTGAGATCGCTTCGATCCCATAACTGAGGAGCACTAGACAATGACTTTAGATAAACCTATGTGTCTAAGGATTGTGGCGGTAATGTTAGCTATACCAGATCAGGCAATATGTTAGCTCAATTTTGGTTTCATATAGCGATAATGTTAGCTACACCTAATGAGGCGGCAATGTTTACTACGTCAGTTTTGCTTCATAAAATTTATTAGTAAGGAACAACAGGTGGTAATGTTAGCTACACCTAATTGTACTTACGAACAAAGCGCCATTGTAGTAATGATAGCTGTACCATGGTAGTTAGAAGGTGCTTGTTAAGAAGATGCTTTGATCTCTTGACTACAAAGGGCTGTCAAATGGCAATGCTAGCTATGCCTATACATCATAAGCTTATGAAAATAATGTTGGCTATATGCATTGTAAAGGGATTATCCTAGCTTCGAAGGTGTTGCTTATATTTGTCTTATGTAATTTTCCATGTCTTCTTTCATCACACGAGACAAAGTAACAGGTGTAGGATTAGCCATTGCTTAGAGCATGTTACGCCCCGAACAGGAAGAGTCATAATAGTTCTGTCGTGTAAACTAATTTAAGATAGAAACTGACCTCACAGCTGCTATCGTAAATACAGTTCACATAAGGTGCACACCTCAACCAGCTTGAAATATCTGTTATGATACCTGTTAATAACCAAACCTATGGTAAAGCTTTTACAAAATATCTGTTCTATACAACCTGCTTTTTAGTACAATAACAGTATTTATACAAACGTTTTACGTTCAAAAGTAAAGTTTACAATCAAAGTTTATAAAAATCACAGGTTTTGCAGTCTATATATAGTAAGTTAGAAAACTAGTGGACTCTCAAGAAATTCCCAATTAGTTTCCTCAAAACTCAAAGACAAAGTTAAAAGTCCAAGTTCAGTTGATTCCTCAATTCTCACTTTCCCAAACAGCAGCACACTAACCTGGGAACGATGGTACCTGAACATCCCGTTCTTACTCAACACCTGCAAAAGAGTCTGTAAGGATGTGAGCACAACTAGCTCAGTAAGTGAGTCGAAGTTAGAAGAGTACTGCACAATCACAAATAAGATTAATAATTATGATGAAATGCAATGCAATCACTCAAATGAAACATCACACAGTGTTATCCGGTCCACTATGAGGTTAGAGAAATTACATCTGCCCTAACCCAGATTGAGAAGTTTCATCGTGACTCAAGTCAGACCAAACCCGGGCTTGTGTAATGGAGAACACTCTCTTCCCATGACCGCCTTCGAACAACGGCCCCCAATCTTACTGCAACTTCCTCGCCTATCACTTAGTTCGACTAAGGATGGGAAAATGACCATTTCAACTATCCTCATTGAAGAAAGTCGGTATTTGGCCTAACACTCTTAATCGTTTCCCCTAACAGGTGTTATGCATGTCCAGTTTCATTTTAGTCGAATAATCGTTAGTTTTAATCAGGAGTAACCAATAAGTTCACATAATACAGAATTCATGCAAATATGCAGAACAGCACACCAAGGAGTTGAACTCCTGTCACAACCGAGTATCATCCACATACACAGCATGCGCATAATCATCTAACTACAAACACAACCAAAAGTACTCTTGGGTCTTTAGATACTTTAAATAGTATCCAAACAAGCAGTGAAGCAACAATCCTAACTTACTTGTTTAGACGTTCGCTATTGCTGACTCGAATCGTCAACCATCTTTGTATTGGAAGGTCCTAATTATACAAAAGACCCAAATTCAGTTTTTGTAATAATTACAAAAACAATAGGGTTTACTCTCTAATGGTTATATATATACATATATATATATTATTTCTATAATATACAGTCATGTTATCACTATATATTGAATTAAGTTATTAATTGTTGATACTGTATATCATATGTATTATTACGTATTATATATCGTTTTGATCGTATCAAAACGTATTTTTAATTTATTAATTCATGTTTTAATTCCGATAAGGTTACCAAAATATGTATATTCTTGAATATAATAAAGTTATAGGTTAAATTACTTAAGATTGTTCGATTTTAATAAAATTAGTGTCATTGGGTTCTTATAAATCTAACGATACGTTTTATGAATCCTGTTTTTAGAGATGGCTTTTAATCGGTAATTTGAGTTTTTAATACAGTTATATATAATTATATAAATATAACCGTATTATACGTAATTTATGTTATTAAATTGTATTTTATCTAATTTGTCCATATATTGTTACAATATAAGTATTATCTGATTCTAATATACCTAAAGTGTATCCCAATCAGAAAATATTAATAAATATAATAAAAATATTCATTTAATCCAATCTGATCGGCAATCCTATATATAGTTTTTATTTAACTATTTAATTTATTTTAGCTTATTAATATTACAAATACACCCCGATTTGTAAATTAAGCTATTTTACTTAGTAAATTTGTAATAAATAGTTCGGGTTACCAAATAATTCCTCGAAAATTTCTATAAACTCCTAAAAATATAGGGGATTTAGTTATCACTTGGTTTCAAGTTTCTAACCTATTGCCTATATATTCGTATTGACAATTTTACCCCTAAATTATCATAAATTATCCAATTATAATTCTTTTAGCACCAAATTAATTTCAATCTGACTCAATACTGTTATTATTTATTATAGATCAGTACATGTCCATTTCATCAATTAATTTCATAATTTTATATTAAATTCATAATTTCAACCTATTTTCGAGCTATTTTTAGGCCTAAAAATGCAATAAATATTAAAAATATTCAAATCAAAATTCGGGCTACATAGCAATTATCTATATATCATACACATCTTACACAAAAATTTTCAGTTAGAAACAATATCATTTAATACATTTGTTTCACAAATATAAATTCAGGTGAATAGTAGATTTCTTAATAAAGTATATTAAATATTAAGAATTTTTCAAAAATAAAAATATCACATGAAAGCATGTTTAAAATAACCTAAGTAAAATTTTTTTCATAATTTTCTGGGCGGATTTACTAATTTTTAAAAATTATTGAAAAATAAGGCAGAAAATTAACCTTGCTATTCTTGGTATCTTTGGCAGCCGTGGGGGTGGTGGGGGTGTGTCGGAACACCTAGACGTTGGGGGTACTCCTTGGTGGTAGAGTGGCGTAACAGCAGATCAAAGGACACCCTAGGAACTAGCTCAACTCGGTAATTGCTCTGTTTTTCCTATTTTCTTTTCTATTTTCTACGATTTTTTTTTCTAATTTTTCTTTCTGTTATTTCTGGTTTCAAAAGATGTAAAATGATGTTGTTCAACAAATTTATAGTGGTTTAGGTCGGTTTCTTTTTTTCTTTATTTATTTTTCCCTTGCTTTTTCCTCCATTAATTGCAAGTAGGAGGTGTCATTTACTTGTAGATTCACCTTTTGATTCAGCAATTGTCCAGCTTTGATGATTTCCAGCAGTTTCTAGACTTCAATCAGCAATTGGAAGGCTTTTGAATAATATTTTGCAATTATTTAGGTATTTTGAGTATTTTTTATTAATACTTAATTATTTACTTAATATACGAGTATATATCCCTTATAAATATCACGCATAATATATAACTATACTCATATAATTAAGTTTCTAACATATCTTTTATTTTTAGGATATGTTCTAAAGTTAATTTTATGATTTCAACAAAATATATATATATAATTGTGTAATTTAGGGTTAATTTACGGGTATAATTATTATTTATACCAGGTATACTCATAAAATTACGTATATTTTTATATAGTAAATTATACTATATTATCTCATTTTATAACTCAATTAACTTATTTTTAAGTTCTCGTTGTAATCTAAGTTCGATTTTAGGAATTCCGAACATTTTAATGCTATATTAAATATTCCTACTTCTAAGGGCAAAATTGGGATTTTGGATCATTATTTTTAAAATATAACTTTACTGTAATATCTCAACTAACTTTTTTATTTTAGTCGTAAAGTTTAGGCTTAATTGGATAAGTTTTCCTAAAAGCCCTAAATCTAAGCTCAGTTATCCTAAACTCAATTTTAGGAGCTTACAAAGTATCGGTATGAAATTGTGAGGTGCAATCATGCTAGTCATTAGCAACTGTAAGATGCACCTCGAAGAGGAAGACCCTCCAGGGTGGGCCTTTGTTTTCCTTAATCATAGGTGTTTAGAGAGCTTAAGTCAAAGCACTACTGTCGTTGCGCAAGGTCCTCTTATTACCCTTCTTTGCCTTTCATGGGGGATGGGTAGACTTGTTTAAGCTGCTAAGCATCCTCTAAGGCAATAGCAGGAGACACGGGTCCTGAGACTTGTATGCTTAGTGTAGGTACAACCATTTTAGATGACGCATCAACAAGTGTAATTAGCAGTAAGTGCCTATAGGTTTACCTTAAGCAATGCAGCAAAGTTTACTAAAGTGGTAGTTGCCATAACCGGTGTTGGTAAGGTCATAACAGGTAATACACTGATGTTTGTGGCAATTTCAGTTGTCATTCCTAGCAGGAAATGCATGAAAAAGTGGTAAAGAACTAGTTCATCATATAGGTATTTTTCTATATGGCACATAATACAAGTGAATCATTAGTGCAGCGTTTCACAAAGGCATATATCATGTAGTTGATTGGGTGTATGCTGCTTCGAGACAAGTCTAATAATATCATATACCTGATGTTCCTCCTTTTCCTATCGAACCTTACTATAACTAAGCGATATGCGTAGGGAGCAGCTTGCTTAGTGTGGCTATACCATTAATTGTGCCTGGCTTTTAGGATTGACACATGAAAGATTAGTGGTCCATTAGTGATTTCACAGGTGTGGGCAGGTGTGGGCATGGGAGCATTTCCCACACATCACCCCCTTGCGTCGTTAGATTACGATAGCTGTCGATGGTTGGCCATTTATAAGTCGATAGGAGGCAGACTTTGATGTGACTGAGCTACCCACGCTTGTGGTTGGACAATACAGAGATGCATTCGATCGCCAATGTCTAAAGTAGGTATGTATTTACCGAAACCGTTCTCCTTATTCATTTATTAACTGTTACTTTTTTCATCCTCATTATTGACATTAATTCAGATTTTTTGGATTTCATATGACCGTGATGATATTGCCAGATTGATAGCTTATTGTCAATATAAGAATGACATATGGCTAGCCCGTATACTCCTTATATGCTTCCACATTGTAAAGATGCACTATCTTGACCGAATCGCTCAACAGTTTGGCGAGATGCAGGAAATCTCAACCCACCCTCATACGGAACGTGGTCTGCATGATATCGACTTAAGGGGTAGGATAGATATAAATTAAGCAACCTACCGTATAGCTTGGATAATATAATGGGAAGATCACTGAAATTGGATAGCTCAAGTTCGACCACCGTTTAGTATACATCCTGACTACATCCCTTGGTACCAATAAATTACCTACAGATATATCAATTGGTCTAGGGCTTCTTGGATATATATGGTACGTACAATTGTTTTTTCGTTTACACTTTTATTTTTCAATTTATATGCAACTTAAACTTTTACGTTTGGAATACAGGCGAACTTCATACATAGAGTGCTGTACATGTCATATAAGGACATATTATCTGAGCAGCATCAAGTAAATGACCTCATCCGGAGGATTATTGGGGTTCACTTATCTAACCCAGCTCCACCTTGTCTAGATGTTGATGAAGACAACTCCCCATCAAATGAGTCACGAAGAGGTAGGGGTAATGGAGCAAGTGGTCATCGTCGAGTACGTAGACAACTTGACTTGGAGATTCGCGATGATGCTTCTCTTCTACACTTCTTACTGCCAACATCTCGTAGACCACTTGAATTTGAGTTCCGTAAGCCATTCCTCAAGGAGAGCTCCAACAATCCTATGTGTTACATCCCTATCGTCGAAAAGGCCTTCACTAATTAGTTTCATACCCCTCCGATACCATTGAGAAAGCCAATTAGAGATACTTAGTACGACATATGCGAGGGAGTCACGCAATGTACCCTTCTCCAGTCCTAATGCATGGATCGTTTTCGGTGAATAAATCATACAGTTGGATGTGGCTCAAAAAGTTCGGCTACAAGACAATGCAGAACCTCAAGATGTTTGACTATTGCCATGACGACGACGCTAACATCATTAGCTTTATATATTTCACTTCTGATTTACTTTCTTTATTTTTAAAACACTATTTAGCTATTTCAATAAATTATTTACATTTCGTTTAATGGTTTCATTTCTTCATAATTTAAAGTTATTTACAATTTTTAATATTGATTGAAAATGTGTATCTGTATAATACTGAACTTGAATATAACCGAACATCTCACAAATAAATAACTGGATATAATTTCATTGATTGACTAAAAAAAATAACTTTCTACTAAACATCAAGTTCCGAAAATGTTTTCAACTAAAATCCTGCATGGGCTTCACTAAGTTTAAGGTAATGCAGTTATTAACTGCAATTGCATATAGGCTCAATTAAATTTAAAGTGAAGGAGTAGACAAAAATGTAAAACGTGGGTGTATTGAAATAATTTATACTAAAATCAGATGTTGAGAGAGATGATTTCAAGTGCGATATTCCTAGGATAATTTTCCTAGATACCGTATTTTTTTTTTGTTTTTACATTTTTTTTCCTTTTCCCAAAAAAAGCAATTCTACCTTTTTTCTTCTTTTTAAGAAAATAACTTATGTATTTTAAAATGGAAAGTTATTTCCCATAATAATTCCTACAAATCTTTTAACAATAAATAAAATTTTTCTTTTTTTTTTCTAGCATAATTGACCAATAAATTGCATTTTAAACATGAACATTTTTAGTAGATCGAAAAATTGAATTCATTTTTTAAAAAATTACAAAAGTAAGCTAAATAGGTTGTATTTTTCTTTTTTCTTTTTACCATAATATATGCAGAGTAATGTAGGCATAGTAATTTAAGTACAATAATAAAATATACAAAATCTATTACTAAACATTGGAAAAGTTCTTTTAGCAATTTTTTAGTGACAATAATTCAACATATGAAAACATGTTATTTAACAAAAACATTTTACATGGAAGATATTTTTCATCAATATGTAGGTTTTCTGAAACCATTGGAACCAAACTAAGAATTCTTAGATTTTTTAAATTAGGGCAAAATGTGTTCGGATTAGAGGAATGAAGAGGGCAAGTGATTTTAAGTATCTTTTTCCTTATTTACACGGAATTTTATGTGATAACTTTAATGATATACTAACATAAGAGTAAAGTCAGTTAAAAAATGTAAATAACTAAATAAATAACTAATAGAGGCTTGCAAAGTGAAAAAGTTCAAAAATGCATCTATGTTTTTTATAACAAGTCCTTTCATCTACTACCTTTAATAAATGCCCCCTACATCATGAAAACTTCAATTATGATGAAGGATATATAATATAGTAGAGAATTCTTGCTATTTCATCAAACGGAATTAAATATGTAAATAAATCAAACATATTCACTAGTTAATCAAGTTTGTATCAAGTGCAATTAAGTTGAGTTCATGCTTGTACCACTTGCGTAGCTTGATAAGTTAAGCTTTGTATTATATTTTGTTTAATGAACTCGTAAGTCTAATGAAACTTTGGGTGACCTTAAATATTTACCTAAGTCAAATTAAGCTTATGCATCAATATCATTTTAAGAATAACTACAATTGAAGGACAAATGATTATCTTTAAGTATAAGTAGATGATGTATGTTTCAAATGATGTAATAAGGATAAATATTACAATATAGGATATGTACAGATATAGGATCTTTACCAAAAGTTCAAATAGATGATAAATATAAGAGTAAAGTAGTGCATTTTAAGGATAAATTTATGTCTACAAATGTAAATACATGATGTATTTATAATAGTGCTAATGCAATGGTATGTACCATATGTTATAATTAAAAATTTATCCTTGTTTTAATCCCTTATTTGCACTTAAAAGCAACTTATGTCTTCTCCATTGCAATTGTCCATATTATTAGTTATAAGATTTTGCTTTTTCAAAATAAAATGACTGTAAATAAATTTAATTAAGTCGAGCTCTTGTCGAATACCATTTTAAGTCAAGTTTAATCTTAAATCTTAAACCCGATTGAGTTCGAGTTTTGAATTGAACTTAAATTTAATATTTTTTAACTTAAACTCAACTTGTTTACACCGTAAATAAATTATAACCTTTTGTCTCACGGAATACTATTTTGAAGCTTGAGCTTTGGGTTTTTAAGTCAAGCTAATAATCAATATTTTATAGCTTCTTCTTTAAAGCTTAAAAGGGAGCCATCAACCTTGATTTTACTAATGTTAAAGTAGCAAGAACTGTGTTAAGGAGTTTTCTTAATCTCAAATTGGTGCCATCGCTTGTCCCTTTACATGTTGCCGCGTACGGACAAAACAATAAGAAGTATTGTACCCATGAATTATCCTTCTTGTTTTGTAGGATGCTAGGAGGAACTTGAACAAAAATACGATTTTAGGCCAAGAAAACTCGATCCATCTAAACTCCCCCACGGTTATATTTTTTTTCTTTTGTAAATAATTCTACATTCATCTTCTAAATTTACTAAATAAGCAAATATATACTTCTAAAATGAACATATTATGAAAATGAAGAATTCATTCCGTAGTTTGTTTTGTATTCCTTTAAAAAGTGCCCTCACTTTTGGGGTGCTCATCAACAAAACCAATGCAAAGTAACCAAGATCATTCTTCCAGAAAAATATGGGTCATCCCCTACTGCTAGTAATGGTAATTCTTGTTATTTTATATCGTATTACTCCTATTTGTATCTTATTAGAAGGTATTATATAAGGCATTTTAAAGCGATATTTACTGAATGATTACTATATAAAAAAAGAAAAAACCACAAACTTCTACAATATGATATTGATACTCTTGGAACTAAATTAAAGTTGTAGAATTTTTTCTGAAAAGTATAATAAAAATTCAATATTTTGCATAGACATGCCCTTGAATTTTTTTTTCCTTTATCGATTTATCTGGTTGGTTTAGGGATCTTCTTAACTTAGTTAATATCTCATTTGTTAATATTGATTATATGGATTAATAAATCGACTTCAGTACATTTGAATTCCTTCCATTTTTTAACTATAGTTCATTTTCTTACTGATGTGCCTTAGAGGACGATCACAAAATCACCAATTTTCTTCTATTTACCAAAGCAACGGTTAAGAAATTTAAAGTTTTTCATATAAATTTGGACATCAATGACTCTTTTAAGGATGCTATTTAGAGCAGATCACCCTATGCTTAACCGTTTTGTTATTGCATACAAACCAATCAAGTGGTTTGCTTGCCATAATTATTTTATAGTGACGAGAGGAAGGATTTAAGAGAGAAGAATTCGATTAAAGGATGTGCCTTCGTAATGTGTTCTGCATAATTAGGGTTATAACCAATATAAACAATAACAAATGTAATTAAGAGCAGAATTGTCATAAAAATAATAAATAATGCAAAATTAGAACGGCTAATGTTACCATTCGGAAGGCAATAACATTTAAACTGGCCTTCAGATGGTATAGACCTCCCCAATCAAATGTAAGAGAGAGAATTGACTCTACTGAAAAAATGCGCACATGCACCCACGTGATAGGAGATTGTGACGTCGATGGTAAGGCATCACCCCGGGTGACTCCTTACCTCCTGTTTAGATGGGTTCTTCAAGTATTATATAGACTCCTTATTGCCACCTACCGTTTGGATGATGTTGAATTGTCAGTCGGTTGATAGTTAATAGAATTTGAAACTCTTGGTCTGATGGCTGCTAATCAGATTGTATTGCTCCTGAAGCCAACACTCTTTTAACTCCCAAACTCAAATTATGAAGTAAACATTGGTCTTGAACACTCACTCATCTGATGTCAACGTCCCTGTAAGAACTTTATGAACTAAACTGCTCAATCCTCTAGCTCGGGCTCTGGTTATACGTCTATGTAGTGATTAATTCCCATCATTAGCTCCATCAGAGCACTTCCTCCACCGTAGCGTAGCCATGTCATCCAATAACTATACTAAAAGCAACTTTTCCTTCCATTACTAACCAAAGCTCACTCTGATACCACTCACGTGTATAGTGCTCATAACACCAACACATACAATACTTAAAATCTTTAGAATTACTTGATGTTAAGTTAATCTTTCCTCTAAAAGACTTGAGAAACGCTCATTAGAGAAAAAAAATTTAGAGAGAGAAACATTTAATAGTAAGAATTAATTTTTTTATTTTCGAGTAATTTATATATGAGTAGGGAACTCTTTACATATAATATATCTTTATAAACGAAAAGTCTAAATCTATTCGATATAACGACTAAAATTTACTTCTACCTATTTACTATTTAACTATACCAAAGTTCTCGGTATCCTTACACTTCTAGAAGATTATGAAGAATGAACAAGGCCTTGTTATGGCTTTTACAGTCTTCAAACCTCTACCAACAAAAGGTGCACTCGTGATACATGTGGAAATTGAAAATATCAAATGTATAGTCTTAATTGCAAGTCATTTTGATACATTCGTTATTGCATATGCTTTCAAAATTTTTTTTTTCTATGTAAAAACTACGATAAATAATGGAATATTTGGATAATCGTTAATATTGGCTTTCTTAAGTTTCTTGAATGCAATTTTTTAACTAAGTTTGCAATTAAAACTCTATGCATTTGATTTTTTTAATTTACACAAGAAATGATGTTTTAAGGATTGAACCTTAATATTTTTTTTTTTTGAAAGAAGACAAATTTAAAACAAAAACCATACATGATAGAGTTTGGGATCATGAAAAAGGATAGGATAGGATTATTATTGCTACCATATTTGAAGGTTTTGCATATATATATACATACATATATATATAATATAGTAGGGTTGCTCAAAATAAAACAAAAATTTCTTGATCCTATTTCTTGAAATATTTAAAATCTAAAATGTCAATGACACCCCGATTTCATATACAACTCAATGATTTAAACAAAATATCTAACCTCCAAAATTCGACTAGTACTCTCCGATTTTCTAATTCTTGATGTGGAAAAGCATAAATCAAGATTTATAATAAAATTAAAAGAATATTAGAAAAATAAGGTAAAATATTACAAACCATTGTCACTTGAAGTGGGCTTGATGATATCTTCTCTATCTAAAAACCAATATCAATTTAATTAACCTAAATATAAAATAAAAAATATAAAAGCATGAACCAATGATCACATTTACAATAAATTAAGTATCACTCATTGACTAAGAGAAGTTGATAAATATGTAAAATTGTACATTTATTTCCACTTATGCAACACAATTTATGCATTTCGTCCAGTTTTATAGTGAAATCTTGCTAAACAATGATGAAATATGCATTTTGGGATTAATTGCATGAATAGAATGAAAAAGGATAAAAAAAACAAGGCTAAACAACTCCTATGAGCTCACATATATTCATCTTGATTATATACCGTTTAGTTTGTGAGTTTTTGCGTTAACAAAAGAAAAGTTCTACATGATAGCTGATCATTTGGCCATGTTTAATAGGAGACAAGTCAGCATTTTTTTTTTATTTTTTGGCATTTTCATTAAAAACTAGATTTTGTTTAAGCTCATTGGCTTATTTGTCATTTGCATTTAGGAATCGTGATTCTAATTTTTGGAAGTACTTGGACCTCTGTCGTGTTTCCGCTCAGGAAGGACAAAACATATTGCCAACTTAATAACAGCCTGAGCTCCACTTTATGATCCGAGCACTGCTTGACAGCAGCAGCTGCTGAAAATGACAGAACCAACGGACCTTGAGCTGCGATTTTTGAACACACAAGTCACTACTGCAACAGCTACTGGAATAGCAATAAGGCAACAGCACGTCATAGAAGATCCAATCAGCAAGTCACAGTAGCTCATGAGAACTTCCATGACTCAGCTGAAGTAGTAGCGCACCACGTAGCAGCAATTAGCGCCCAATTAGCACTCCCAATAGCTGAACCTAAGCTCTCTACTCTTTGATTTTGAGCAACAGACCATAATAGCAAGCTCAATTTTATCTCCATGGCGCACTCCAAAACCAACAAATGACAACGACAGCTCAATGAAGTAGCAGCTCCTAGCACCAACGTGTAACAGAGAAGACCCTCCACACTCCAACTTCCATCATTGAACAGCCACGACACTCCAATGTTAAAACTGCAGCAGCTGTCATGCAAACTTCAACTAAGTAACTCTGAGTCAACAAAGTAAACACGGACAGCAGTAGGACATTCCAAATTCTGCAGCATTTGCAGATTTAAACTAAGTAAGTTGCTGTCCTGAGGCCGTGAAACCATGCAACAGCACCATGGCGTAACCGAGTAGCTTCTTGAATGACTAATGGAACCAACGCCACTAAACTCCAAGCGAGCTGCTGTCCTTTCTTCCCGAGTAGCAGCTGCAAGCAAAAGAAGGAAAACCGAGCTACCACTTGTGAAACAATAGCTGCTCCGTTCAAAAGAATTGCGGCAACTTCATTTCATTAGTAAAGCAACTAGGACGTGGACTTTGAATGCAATAGGCCGTAGACTCCAACTCCACAGAAACTCCGAGCTTCTCCAAGCAATTCCAACACAAGGACATGCAGTGTTCCACTAATTTTTCTTTCTTACAAGTCCTTGTAAAGGCCAACATGCTTTATCTTTGTTTAGATGCCCAAAATCAACTCATTACTTTCTTATGATTTGTTTGACGGGTAATGTGGACAGGGATTGTAGCATTCCAAGCAAACCCGAGCTATTACGCAAGAAAAAGTCGGTAGCAACCAACAGCAAATAAGAGCAGGCCACGGACTTCGATTTAGCAGCCACAGCACTTGCATTTTGAAGCTGCGGCAGCCCGTGCAACCCCAAAACAGTAACCTTATCCGAGCAGCTCCTGAGACTGTGACAACAGCAGCAGGCCAAGAGCTACTTGACAGCAGCAGTCCACATGTCGAGAACTTTGTAGTATACCCGATCAGTCCTTGTCCTTGGTAGACCACAACAGTCGAGTCCAAGTTTTAGCAGCCACGGCACTCCAATGTCAGCCTAGTCGAACCAAGCATGCCGAGAAGCTCCACACCACAGCAGCCACCATACACATAGCAGCTGCAACTTTCAATTGCAGCTCGTGTAGCAAGTTTATTCACAATCCTAACAGCAAGTGAAGCATCTACCGATCAGCACAAGAGTAGCAACAAGTTCCTTCAAGATAGCTTCACAGCAAACTTGAGCTACTCCCTGCGACTTGAACTCTCCAAAGAGCAGTAGCCAAAGCACTCGAATACCTAAACCGAGGAGCTCATTTGGAGAAGCACCTACGCGCTGACCAACACATACAGGTGCAACAAACAACAACGGTATCCCAAACTGACAGAGCAGCAATGAACCGAATAGCAAAGCTGTTATGTTATTCTTGAAGTCAAACTTGAGCTACTTGATTCCGAGTAGCTAACCGAGCCGACACCAAGCAACATAAACAGCTGCAGCATGGATGTCTAAACCCGGACAACAGCTGCAAATCGCAAATAAGCCAAGAACACAGCAGACTCGAGCTTCCTAGTCGCCACGTTCGGGAGTAATTTAGTAGCTGCAAGTAAGCAGATGTGTGAATTTGTTTTCTTAGACAAAAGTTGAGCTCAGCAGGCCCACGTTGGAAATTTTAGTTCCAGGTCCAAGATATAAAAATATATATATAATAAAATATATAAAAAAAAAGAAAAAAAGAAAAGCACTGAGGCATAATCGAGGTCGTACACACAGAATAACACCACAATGGATTGAAACTAGAAAAGGGGGGGGTGGTTTGTTTTAGCAAATCTGGGCAACTATCAATTGAATATAACACACCAATTGATCCTATTCAACTTAATCCAAGCACTTGATATGACTTATGAATGCCCAACTATGGTCACTCGTCAGTACTTTTTACTAAAAGGAATAGATAAGAGTTATGAGATAAACGAAAATACTAAGGATACTTGTAAAGGAAACTTGTAATAATTTAGCAAGGTAATGATCTATTGTCTACATACAAGTAAATAAGATTTATATCTAGCCCCACTAAAGCTACAAACATACATGAAAAAAACAAAAGGGTAATTTACAACCGAAATTTATGAAACATACTAATGGAGTAAAATGGACTAAAAATATTCTATACGAAAAAAAAAAGAAATAATCCTTCTAGAATGTTATCCTAGAAGATATGTGTCTAAAGGCAATTAGATGCTTGTAATACGGTTCGTTAAGCTATAACTAATTCTGAGGTTGCTTGGTAGTTGTAGGGTCTTGCTTGGACGAGGTCACAAGAAAGTCAATAGTTAGAGCTGACTTAGTCTGGTTCAAGTCAAAGCTTGGACAATGAAGGGTGTTTTGATCCTCTCTAGGTAGAGGTCTCGATAGCTTGCATCAATTTGATGTCTAAGGTTAGTCAGCTTCAATGTTGCCTAAATCAAGGTAAGAGCTTGGTAGTGGGCATAACTGCTTGGTAGATCTACATACATGCTCGACTGGTATGCACGACTGTTTAGCAGCTCGAAAACTGTATTGGTACTTATGAGAGCTTAGCACTTGGGTCGGCAGTAGTGTAAAAGATGGAGATCAAAATAGGAATTAGCGTCCTAAATAGGATTTTGAGCTAGTATTCTCCGCATGAATTCTTGTAGTCCTTTAGCTTTCTTAAGTGTAATTGGTTCGATGAGTTAATTCTTATCATCTATTTAAGGGTTGAAAGGATTTGTCCTCAAATCTAAAGTAGATTTTGGCTGTTGTTCTGTCCTGGCATTTGTTGGGTATTCAAGGAATTGGGTCGAAGACATTGAAAGCGGAGGAAACACCATAACTCTTGGGTAATTCAATCTAGTAGGCATTACAATTGATTTTCTTTAGGACTTTAAATGGGTCATTGACTTTTGAAGATAGTTTACTTTGTCTTAGGTGTGGAAATTTTTCACGGTTGAGATGAGTCCATACTAAGTCACCAAGTCTGAAAGAAACAGTTCAATGGCCACGATTACTGATCTTTTGTTGTCTCTTATTGAACTTGGTGATCTTCTTTGCTACGGAATGATGCAGTACTTATAATTCTTGGGTTTAGGTGATGACTTTAAACTAACTCTCTTCAGCAATTATGACAGTACCGATTAGATTTAGGGGAATGGTAGGATTGAGGTCATATATGACATCAAAATGAGTTTTCCCAGTAGTACTATAGACAGTTTGGTTGTATGCGAACTCCATAACTAGTAGACACAAATTCTAATCTTCTAGATTCCTTCCCACAACAACTTAGAGCAAATTGCCAAACGTCTTGTTCACCACCTTAGTCTGGTCATCGATCTTAGTGTGATTATTAGAGCTAAACATAAGTTTAGTTCCAAGTCTTCTCCACAGTATCTTCTTAAAATAGCTTAAGAATTTTATATCCCGATTTGAAAAAATAGTCTTTAACACTCCATGCAGTTGGAAAACTTCCTGCAAAAGCAAATTAAAAATATATAAAGTATAGTTAGTTTGATAATACAGAATGAAATGTACATTTTGCTAAAGTGGTGGGCAGCCACTTTGCAAATCAATCTTCAAGAATATTTTGGCACCATGAAACTTGTCTAACATGTTATCGAGCCTTGATATTAGGTATATGTACTTAATTATAATAGGATTGATAGCTCGACTATCGATGCAAATGCGCCACAAGCCATCCTTCTTTAGGATGAGTAGAGTTGATACAACATAAGGACTTATGCTCTCCCTTACATAGCCTCGGTCTATCAACTCATTTACTTACCTTTTCAGTTCGGTAGCTTACACCGGATTCATTTTGTAGGTAGATCGGTTTGGTAAGATTATGCTTAGCTGTAGATCAATACATTATTCTATGCATTGGATTGGGGGTTGTCCTTTAGGCAATTCTTCAGGCAATAGATCAAAAAATTCATCAATTAATCCTTAGATTTCATCAAGAACATCTTCCAGATTTTTCATTTCTACCAATCTTCTAATCAATAAAAATATAAGCTCATCGACCTTTTCAACATCTTGGAGTTCTCTTCGGCTCATTACTAAGGCTTTCTTATTACTAACTTAAGTGAGTTGGTTATAAGTCTCATTAACCTAGGTTGGGGTCATAGGTTATAGTACAATTTTCTTTTTATCTTTGACAAAGACATAAGTGTTCTTATATCTTTCATTAGTAATACGTCGATCAAATAACCAAGGTCATCAAAAGTAACAAGTGTAAAGCTCCCATATGGACAACATCATACATCACTTCATCCCTGTATAGATTCCTACCATTAAAAGCCACAGGTACTTATTCAGTGACGTGCCAAGGGTGCTTAAAGGTTGGCAATCCTAACCTTTACACAAAGGATTGTGCAACAACGTTAGTATAAATTCCTCCTTCCACAATGATAGTGTACAACTATCCTTTAATGGTATACTTAGTATGAAACAAATTTTCTCTTTAATCTTCCTTGGAGCTTGGCAATAAGCTTAGCATTCATCTCAATATTAGTGTTATTACTTCTTCCTGGTCGGGTGTAGACATAGGTCTCCTCTTCCTCCTCAACTTAAACTCTTCTAGCATTCTTTGCCTCCTCTGACTCACTTTCGTTGATGCTATCCAGTACATCTCCTCAATGTACCATAGCACATCGGTTCAGATACTCAGTGTCCTGCCCCGAATAGGAAGAATCATAACAGTCTCGCTGTATAAACTAATGTAAGATAGAAGCTGACTTCACAATTGTTATCGTAGATACAGTTCACATAAGGTGCACAACTTAATCAGCTTGAAACATCTGTTTTGACACCTATTAATAACCAAACCTGTGGTAGAGCTTTTATAAAATACCTGTTCTGTATAACCTATTGTCTAGTACCACAATAGTATTTATACAAATGTTTTACGTTCAAAGGTAAAGTTTACAATAAAAGTTTATTAAAAACCACAAGTTTTACAATCTATATACAATAAGTTAGGAAACTAGTGGGATCCTAGGGAATTCCCAATTAGTTTCCTCAAAGACAAAGTCAAAAGCCCAGGTCCAATTGATTCCTCAATCCTCACTTTCCCAAACAGCAGCACACTAACCTAGAAATAGTGGTATCGGAATATCCTGACCTCACTCAATACCTACAAAAGAGTATATAGAGATGTAAGCATAAGTAGCTCAGTAAGTGGGACGGAGTCAGAAGAGTACTGTATGAACACGAATAAGATTAATAATTATGATGAAATGAAATGCAATCAAACAAATGAAACATCATACAATGTTATTCGGTTTACTGTGAGGTTAGAGAAATTACATCCGCTCTAACCAAGATTGAGGAGTTTCATCGCGACTTAAGTCAAATCAAACTTAATCTTGTGCAATGGAGAATACCCTCCTCCCATGACTATCTTCAAACCATGGCCTCCAACCTTGCCGCAACCTCCTCGTTTGTCACTTAATTCGACTAAGGATGAGGAAAGGACCATTTCAGCTATCTTTATCGAAGGAGCTCGATATTTAGCCTCACACTCTTAATCGTTTCCCCTAATGGGTGTTATGCATGTCCAGTTTCATTTTAGTCGGATAAACGTTAGTTTTAATTAGGGGTGGTCAACAAGTTCACACAATACAGAATCCATGCAACATGTAGAACAGCACACCAAGGAGTTGAACTCTTATCACAATCGAGTATCATCCACATACACAGCATGCATACAATCAACTAACTACAAACACAACCAGAACTACTTTTAGGTTTCCAGATACTTTAAATAGTACTCAAACAAGCGGTGAAGCCACAATCCCAACTTACTTATTTAAACGTTCGCTATTGTTAACTTGAATTATCAACCATCTTTGTATTGGAAGATCCTGATTATACAAAAAACCCAAATTTAGTTTTCATAATAATTACGAAAACATTAGGGTTTAATCTAAAATTGTTATATATATTATTATTATAATTATTTCCATAATATATAGTCGTATTATCACTATATATCGAATTAAGTTATTAATTGTTGATACTATACATCATATATACTATTACGTATTATATATCGTTTTGATCGTAACGAAATGTACTTTTAATTTATTAATTCACATTTTAATTCCGGTAAGGTTACCAAAATACATACATTCTTGAATACGATAAAGTTATAGGTTAAAATACTTAAGGTTGTCCGATTTTAACAAAATTAGTGTTGTTGGGTTCGTATAGACCTAACGACACGTTTTACGAATTCTATTTCTAGAAACAACTTTTAACGAGTAGTTCGAGTTTTTAATATAGTTATACGTAATTAAATAAATATGATCGTATTATACGTAATTTACGTTATAAAATTATATTTTATCTAATTTGTCCATATATTGTCACAATATAAGTATTATCTAATTCTAATATACTTAGAGTGTATCCTGACCAGAAAATATTAATAAATATAATAAAAATATTCATTTAATCTAATCTAATTAGCAATCCTATATATAGTTTTTATTTAACTATTTAATTCATTTTAGTTTATTAATATTAAAAATATACGCTGACTTATAAATTAAGTTATTTTACTTAGTAAATTTGAAATAATTAGTTTGGGTTATCAAATAATTCCCCAAAAATTTCTATAAACTCCTAAAAATATGAAGAATTCAGTTATCACTTGGTTTCAAATTTCCGACCTACCGCCTATATATTCGTATTGATGATTTTACTCTTAAATTATTATAAATTACCCAATTATGATTCTTTTTACACCAAATTAATTTCAATCTAACTCAATACTATTATTATTTATTATAGATCAGTATATGTCCATTTCATTAATTAATTTCATAATTTCCTATTTAATTCATAATTTCAGCTTATTTTCAAGATATTTTCAAGCCAAAAAATGAAATAAATATTATAAATATTCAAATCAAAATTCGGGTTACATAGCAATTATCTATATACCATACACATCCTACACAAAAATTTTCAGCTAGAAACAACATCATTTAGCACATTTATTTTATAAATCTAAATTCGGATGAATAGTAGATTTTTTAAGAAAGTATATTAAATATTATGAATTTTTCAAAAATAAAAATATCATGTGAAAGAATATTCAAAATAACCTAAGTACAATTTTTTTCATAAATTTTTGGGTGGATTTACTAATTTTTAAAAATTATTGAAAAATAGGGCAAGAATTTGACCTTACTGTTCTTGGTATCTCCAGTGTTCGGCGTAGATTGGATGGTTGTTGAACGGCCTGCGCGGTAGGTGGACCGTCTGAGGTTAGCTGGGTTTCATAGCAAATTTAGGCTAGGCTTGGTTTCTAACTTAGTATGAGTTTTCCCCTGTTTTTGTCTAATTTTCTTAAATTGTTCTATTTTCCAGATATTTTTTTCTCTATTATTGGTTCCTAATTGCTAAAATGTTGCTAATCTGCTGAAAGTATAGTTTTTATAGAATTTTTTTTATCGCCTAGGAATTTTTCTTATTTTTTTTTCTTTTGTTTTCTCCATTTAATGAAGTAGGAGATTTTTTCCTCCTTTTACTTTTGAATTATCAAGTTCTTTTCTTCTACAGCAGCCACGGCAGCATCCAACAATTTCAGGCATTTTGGAGTTGATTTGAATCAACTTTAATATAGTTTAGTTGAATAATGATAATATATATATATATGTTATGTTCAAATTAGTTATTTACTTAGTATATAGGAATATACCCTATATAAATATCACGTGTATTATATAACTTTACTCATATAATTAAATTTCTAATATATCTTTTATTTTTAAGATATTTTCTAAAGTTAATTTCATGAATTCAACACAATATATATAATTACATAATTTAGGATTAATTTACGGGTATAATAATTATTTATACTAGGTATACTCATAAAATTACATGTATTTTTATATAGTAAATTATATTATATTATCTCATTTTATAGCTCAATTAACTTATCTCTAAGTTTTTGTCGCAATCTGAGCTTGATTTTAAGAATTTCGAGCATTTTAGCGCTATATTAAATATTCCTACTTCTAAGGGCAAAATTAGGATTTTGGATTATTATTTCTAAAATCTAACTTCATTGTATTATTTCGACTAATTTTTTTTATTCTAATTGTAAAGTTTGGGCTCAATTAGATAAATTTCCCTAAAAACCCTAAATCTAAGTTCAGTTATCTTAAACTTAATTTTTGGGAGCTTACATTCAACAGCCATGGGTCCAAGACCCATGCATTTGAAGAATTTTACTTCGTTTGTCTTTTATCCAAAGGTTTGTTCTCTTTCATATGTCTTCAAGGTCAGCCTATCTTTAGCTCATCTCTTCTGGCTCACTTAGTTATTATTAAGTCGATCATGTTTTTCCTTAGCTTGAGAGAGTCTCTTCAACTCGACATGAGTAGGTTAGCGCAAAATAGGAGCTCGAGAAAAAGTCAACCCAAATCTATTCAGAGCATTTCTCTTCCAATGTATAAAACCTATACTTCTACAAAATTGTGAACCTGATATTTGAGTTTAGAATGAACCTGGACATATTGTGAGCCTTAAGTTCATCTACGTCTATTTGAATCATTAGCAGATGAAGTTCTCTTACATAGTCAATGATGATCGACTTCCCTAGTGAAATTCCTACAACTTTACAAATATGTCCTACAGGTAAGTCTCAGGTACAAATCTTTCTCTCAATAATCTCTTCATCTCTTTCTAAGTCTTTATGCCTTATCTTTCATCTCTCGCTCTAGTTGAATTTAAATTTTTCTACCATATGGTAGCATATCTAGAAAATTCATGTGTCGTAAGTCGTACCTTAACTACATCTGTACACTTATAACAGTTAAACACTTTCTTCACTTTCTCTTTTCTCTTGAAATATTTATCTACATCTCTACTTTCATTAAACGGTGGGATTTGGACCTTGACATTGTTAAGTCTTTGAGGAACTTGGTATCCTCACTCTTTTGCTTGGTAATATTCAACCTCTACTTCTTCCTCTCCTCGGCCTCTACATCTTCCTTATCAACATCTTCCTATATTTCCTCCAACTTTAGCCTTCATCTAGCAACTCCTCCAGCTTCATGGGGTCAAATTGGGCGATTAGCTTGGCCACCTTAACCATATTGTCTCTTAGGAACATTCTTAGGTGAGTTATGGGGAGGCACACTCTATGTTTGCTGCCTATTTACTTATATCATAGTAATTAGACTTTTAATAAGATTGGTGAGTCTGTTAAATTTATCATCAACTGACTCAGGAGTACTATTACCATTTTAATCACAGCTACCATGAGCACCACTACTCGGGTCACTAATGACACCTGGAATGCTTGAATCTGACATAGTGTAATACTTCTTTGGTAAGTAGATAACACGATATATAACAAACACTTCTACTTACCACCCAGCACCTCACTAATACACTTTAACAACTTCAACACCCAACATTTACTTAAACACAATAGAAATGAACTTGTTCTATTTTCACGGTGAGAAATAAAGCAAAACAAAGTAACAACAAGAATGACACTTACCATTCTACAAATCTCCACTTTATAGTTTACAACTTCAAAACTTGCTTCACTCGAACATACTAGATCAACTTCAAAAGGAACACAATAGCTACTAATAGCAAACATGAACAAAACTTTACTGCAACTTCACATACTTCCTCTCAGAACCGTCTTCTGATACCAACGAAACTAATGCGTATTTGAGGTTATATATATAGAGTAGCACTATAACAGACGGAAACTAAAAAATAAAAACAAAGGTTTTAGCAAATCAGGGTAATTACCAATCAGATATGACATACCAATTAATCTCATTCGACTTAATTTAAGTAATCAATATGACTTACAGATGCCAAATCAGAATCACTCACCATTACTCCTTACTAAAGAGAATAGATAAGAGTTAAGAGATAAACAAAAATAATAAGGTTGCTGGAAAAGGAAACTTGTAATAATTTAGTAATGTAATAATCTATTGTCTACGTATAAGTAAATGGTGTTTATATACTAGCCCTATTAGGGTTATAGGCATATATGGAAAAGACAAAAGGGTAATTTACAACTGGAATACATGAAGCATATTAAAAGGGGTAAAATGGATAAAGAATATTTTATACGGAAAGAGGGAAGGAATCTTGTTGGAATGTTGTACTAGAAGACATGTGTCAAGAGGTGATTGGAGGCTTGTAGTGCGGTTGGTTAAGCGATAACGAATTTTAAGACTGCTTAGCAATTGCAGGATCTTGCTCGAACGAGTTCAAAAGAAAGTCAACAATTAAAGCTAACCTAGTCTGGTTTAAGTCAGAGCTTGGAAACTGAAAGATGTTTTGATCTTCTCCAGGTCAGTTGTCTTGGCGACTTAGCTTGGTTTGATGTTTGAGGTTAGTTGGCTCAAGGATTGCTTGGGTTAGGGTAAGAGCTCGATAATGGGCATAACCATTTGGCAGGTCAACATACATGCTAGGCTAGTCGACATGATTGCTTGGCAGCTCAGAAATTATGTTGGTACTTATGTGAGGTCAACACTCGAGTTAGCAGTAGTATAAAAGATGGAAATCAGAATAGGAATCCCCATCTTAAATTGGGTTTCGAGCTAGTATTCTTCGTATGAGTCTTTGCAATCCTCTAGCTTAGCTATATGTGATTGGTCCGATGAGTTAATTCTTATCAAGTATACAAACAAAAGGATGTGTATGACATTAACATGCTGTTTATGGCTTATGGCATTTTAACTTAAGATAGCTCACTAATGAAGCTAATATTGGGAAAAAGTTGTCACAAGAGCTGTTGTTTTTGGAAAGGACATGTAATTGAAGATATAAATAACAGCAAGGCATTATTTGTTTGGAAGCTTACACATGCACTGATTTCAATTGCAGCCTTATTTTGACTTTTTGGAGAAAACAACATAAGTAGAATTTTAAAGCTGCTAGGTGGACTTAAGCTAAAGGGCAAGAATTGAAGAGCCCATTTTTATTCCACTCGTATAGTGATAGCAAAGTGGAGGAACGAATAGAAAAGGATAGCTTAGTTCACATTGTCGATAGATACAGATTTTTTAGGGATTAAATATAACCTTTTGAATTTAATTTCAAAGTATGTTTATTTAGTTTTAGTGCACAAAAGCCCTATGTTCTAAGATACTATAGGATCATCTCGGGTTTTGGATATTTCAAGATATGCTGATTTAACATTGGAAGATGGAATCAAAAATACCCATGAAATTTATTATAGATGTTTTTCTAATCCTTTGTGATTTTTATTATCTTATATCTTGATATTTTTATATTTTGTAATGAGATATTGTGTTTAATATATGTTGGGTGTTGCATTGATGAATTCGAGGAGCAAATGTTATTGAATTAATTGTTTTGATATCGTTATTGAAAAATCGGTGATTTATCTATTATGTCTATTGCCTATCTAATTAGTGCTTGATTATCATTTCTTAGATAAGTAAAGTTAAATATATTTGAGAGGGGATTCAATAACTTGTAATAGAAATAGCTTGAATTTTGAATGAGCTCGTCATTGGAATGTTCAAGTTTTAATTAAATTCATGAACTCATGCACTTAATGAGGTAGGAAATAAGATTCAGGTTATGAGAACATGCTCAGACCATATTTTTAACTATAATAGCAGTTCCGGTATGAGCAGATTACTATTTATTTGATAATTATAGATAAACCGTTTTGATAGGATGATTTATGTTATAATTAGAACTTCATTACTTTAGGAGATTGGCGAGTTCTTGTAAGTTTAATTAAATCCCATTTAGTTAATTTTAAATGTCATATTAAGGCATCGCATTAATTCAAATGAGAA
This sequence comes from Lumnitzera littorea, assembly GCA_024138015.1. Taxonomy (NCBI): domain Eukaryota; kingdom Viridiplantae; phylum Streptophyta; class Magnoliopsida; order Myrtales; family Combretaceae; genus Lumnitzera; species Lumnitzera littorea. The sequence continues at coordinate 25,408,017 of JAMXBB010000007.1, read as the reverse complement.
TAGATTTGCAAATCTCAAATTGATTTTTTTTATCTCCTTGACCTAAAACCCTCATAGTGTAGTCAATTTGGTGTTTGTTTTGTCAATTAGTTTCTATTCTATTCTAATTCAATTCTCAATAGTTTAACGTAGGGAAAAACTCGATTGGTTTAGTACTTAACACTTAGCTCTTAGCTCTCCATGGAATACGATCTTTAGGTACTTTCTATATGCTTGCATGACCTTATATATTTATCATTTTTCACTCACTTTAATGTAATTTTCAAGTGTTAGGTTAAAAAGCTATCAAGTCAAAAGCATGATGTGAATTTATTGAGATGATGAACTAAGAGAAAAAGAATTGATGACAAGAAAGAAAAAAAGAAAGTGAACTTGTGAGAGAAAAAGGAGAATGACAGAGAAGGAAAGTGAAGAGTAAGGACAAAAGATAAAGCAAGAAACTAAAAACTATACATTTTGGTTATTGAGATTAAGAAAAAGGTTAAAATTATAATAATTATCCTCAAATGATTCCAAAATTACAAGGAAGTAGTTAAATGAAAATGGTAAATAAATCTCATATGAAGGACTACATGATAATTCGAAGTTTAGATTATTTTTCAGAAGTGGTATGAAGTTAAATAAATAGGGAGTAATGGGATGGGTCATGAGAGAATACTTGACTTGTTAGACTTATTAAAAACCCTATAAAGTTTATGGTCGGGTTATGAAAATTGATTTAGAATTTGATAACTATTAAAGTCAGGTTATAGAATTTAAAATAACCTAATGAAAAAATAAATAGAGAAATAATATAAATATTGATTTGATTAATGTTACCTAAAAAAAGAGAATGTCCATGTGATTCATGAACTTCATGCACTATCAAAGAGTTAATAGTGATTGGTAGTGTGATTTGTGAACCTAATTCAAATGACCAAATCTAATATTGTCCTTAGCCCTTTTCTCGTCTGTCCCTAGTTCCCATATTTTTTATTTTTATTTTTTTCAAATTTTACTTTACCCTTTGTCTTCCTTACTCTTTAGGTAAGGAAGCCAAAAAGCTTTAGCCATCATCAACTAAACTTCAGTTTCCTTCAACTTTTATCTACATCTACCACTATATTGTTGAGACTTCCATCGAATAGGCTTAAACTCCTTTGACTCTCTCTCTCTCTATGTTACTTTCTCAACTCATCTTTTGCAATATAAAAGGGAAAATAGATGCTTCTGCAATAAAATCCCCTTTCTCTTGAATTCGAAGTCGAACTTAAACCTTAACCCTTTCCATTTAAGAAGATAAAGTTGCTTTCTCTGTATTTCGGACGATTAAGGTATCTCTTTTTCTTTGTCTCTTACCTAAAAAAAACTTATTCTCTATTTCTTTTGATAATTTAATGAGATTGAAGAGAACAACTTTGAAAAGACCTTCTAATATTGTAGGAATTTTTTATTTTTAGATTAGAAGTTTAGAGTATTAGCATTTCTTTAAAACAAAAAAGAAGAGAAAATCAAGTTTTCATGAGTTAGGACACGACATATAACGACTAATGGGGTTGATATTTTTCTAATAAGGGTAACTTACAGGTTACTCTTTAAAAACCCTATAAGGTTTTTCATAGTTGCATCTCTATCAATAAAGCTTATTTGCTATATATATATATATATATTGAAAAAGAAAAATGGAAAAACAATGGCACTATTGCACTCCCTTAAATGAATGTGAATACTAAAACTTGAATATTATTTTTCTCACAAAAATTTTCATAAATTTCTTTAGTTAAATTGTTGGCTAATTAGTATTGGACGACACAATGTAAATGTACACCATACTAATGATGTATCTTAAACTGAACTTATGTATGTCATAAGGTTTATCTAGGTCAACGTAAAATTTAGACACATAAAAAACATGTTATTTTTATATCAATATTTTTAGTAAAATACCAATAATTAGTCAAGTCATGAACCTTGCGTCTAAGGAATTAAAAACTTTAATAGTATTAAATGATATATAAATATTTATAAAATATATATATATATATATATAAATATAATAATTATTTTTTTTAAAATAAATATTTTATTATTAGGAAAGGTTCTTTGTGATAGGGAAAAAGAAAGAGGAAAAGTTAAGCGGTGCCTTAACTATGAATCTTCCTGATCCAACGAGATTTAAACGTACTCCTCTTCAAAATCACCCTCACCATCTTCTTCCCACCCGTTATAAAATCTCAAACATAACAACCCATAAGCCCAAACCTCTCACTCTTTCACATAAGATGAACCATGAATACAATGAGCAACAACACTTCTTCTCCTTCCACTCCCACTTACACTCAACCTCCAATACCACACTCTGTACCACTTCCATCCTCCGTAGAACATATGCTTCAAACGATATGCACTGAACAGAAACAACGTCCACCGAGTCTCGGGTCCCGCCGCGAACTGGCTTGGCTGGGTGAACAGCAGGCCCTTCAGATTCTTGCCAAAATCGCATCTTCTAAAATACGTACAACTTTAGATAATTTCATAATATATATGAGTAAAAAGGCGGGTGATCATAATACTAATGGGTGCGAATCTCCATCTCCAGTAAAAACGCCACGTTATTCTTCTCCCGGGAACAGTCCGGTGTCACTACATATGAATTCGAAGTTGCATGGTTAGTGTGCAAGTTATGATATTTTGCTGCTTTTCTTGCTGGGTTTTTGAGTTTATTTTCTGGGTTGTTGCTGTTTTTGATTAAAAATTTGGTGAAAACTACTTACTTGCATTACTGCATGTTAATGAAGTGAAAAAACAGGCTTCAACTTTTTGAAAACTTTTTTAGTCATGTTTATTTATTTACTTATTTTGGAACCAGATGTTAATTTGGTTTTTTGTGGAGATTGATGTTACATCAGTTGTCATTGTAGTTTCATGGTTAGTGAATTTTGTTTTTGTTTGGTTTTTATTAATGATGTGTTCTTTAGTTGTTCTTTTTGCTGGGTTTTCGATTTTCTTTTCTCAGTTGTCGCTGTTCGTGGACATAATTTTGGGTAAGGTTGTTCACTTGCACTGTAGCATGTTAAGGAAGTTGAGGAAACATTTTTTTTTTTTTTTTTTTGGAAAATTTAAAATTTGAAGATTGATCTTATTCTATGGTGTAACTGGGTATGAACAAGTATTAAAATAATTATGTAATCATAAGCTTTTAAGTATTTCTTCTCATTTTTTAATAAAATTTTAAGTTATGAAATTATGGAAAAGAACGTAAGAACTTATATATGCATACATTTTTTAAAATTCCAATTTTAAAGAAATTATTGCATGACTAATGGCACTTTATTTTATGATGCCACTGAGCAGATCAATATACGGTTTCTAACTCGTTTGAACCATTGGTACGGGTTTTGAAATTAATTCTTAAACCTTAGAAGGTTACGGGTTCGGTTTTAGAATTTAGGAAAAATCCAAACCTGTTTTAAAATAATATTATATACATATATAGATATAAGAGCTTTTAATCTCATCTCTAATGTATCTATCAATTGGCTATATTTGTTTACATATGTAAATTATTTCATGCATTTGGATTAATATATTATTATTTGTACTTAATTTAGTAAATTAGAAAGGTTTTGGTTAAAAGTAGATAGGATTTTTTTTGCTTTCATAATTTATTTATTTTCCTTTAAAAAATCATGAGAAAAAGTAGGAAACTCTACATATTGGAGCTAAATTTGGAAATTAATAGATTGAGATTATTTACTATTATCATAGGTCAAGTAGGGTTTTAATCGGGTTTTTCAAAATGTTATAGGGGTAGGTTATGGAAATAGGGTGAAGCATTATAGGGTACTGTGTTATGTTTGGATTTTGTAAAATTCGTTCCAAATGCACCGTAGTGGTATCCTTACTCTTTTTCCTTTGGGAGAAATTGAAGTATTACACAATAACTTTTTCCCTTTGTATAATCTAGACGGATATAATAGCTAATGTGAGCACCCTTTCTTTTTTCTTTCCCCTTTTCCGCACTACACAACGTGGGTGGGAGATTGAAATCTAATTCATCTATTGGTGATCGGTATTCATGTCATTATGTTAGAATGATATTGACAATACGAGCTTAGGAGATTGAAATCTAATTCATCTATTGGCGATCAGTATTCATGTCATTATGTTAGAATGATATTGATAATACGATCTTAAGAGATTGAAATCTAATTCATCTATTGACGATCAGTATTCATGTCATTATGTTAGAATGATATTGACAATATGAGCTTGCATTGCAAAGTTAGTAACTATCCATCTTAGAAGGAATTTCGCATAATATTTAAATATATCAAATTAATACCATCCATAAAAGAGAACATGTTATTGTATTGGGTAGTTCCTCATAATTGATTTTAGGAAAATAATATCAAGAGTTTTATATTTTCTCTGATTTGATAACCTAAAATTTTGTAGAAAATTAGAATAAATGGTTAACTCTCAATTATATAATTATTTTGTATTTTTCAAGCACATATTTTGGATGCGTTACCCCTAGTATTAAACATGATCAAGGAATATTGAAAATCTTAAAGCCCCAAACACTTATCATAGTATCTTAGTGCTGCAACTTCTTTTTTATTTTTTAAAATTTATCTTAAACCAGAGTAAGCTGCTATTATAAATTTGCTTTTACATACTGTTGTGGATCCAACTAAACCATACTCCCTACTTGTCTGCTGTTATTCCACCAACATAGCCATTTGTGAAAAGGGATACATATCTATCATATTTAAGTTTTATTTTTAAACAATTTCATTTATCATATGCTTTCTTCTTCTGTTTTACTTTTTTCTTTTTGAATATTTTTTTGGTATTTGAATTTAAAATTTGGTGATTGATGCTGTCTAGAGTGAGCTTGTAATTATGCGGTTAGACATTTCGTTTGAGTTTCCTAAAGCTACGATCTCCATTTTTTCCTTTCTTGGTGTCCTTTTTATTTTATTTCTGGGTTGTTGGGGTTCCTTGCATTAGATAAGAGAGTCTGAGAAGTGTTTTTCAGAGAGAAGATCTGGTAAAGTTGCATAAATGGTATGTCATGGAAGTATCGAATGTGGATTATAGTTTGGTCATTCTTGAATATTTTCAGTAAGAGTTTCATCTAACTAAATTTGAAGTTGCATGGATGATCAATCAATAATTTTTATTAGACTTCCGATCTTCCCTTGTGAGGTTTTGAATTTTAATTTCTGGCATTTTCTTGTTATGCGTGCTGAATAAGACAGATGTTTTTGGAGAGAACTTTGGGAAAAGTTGCATGACTGAATGTTGTGGCAGTGAGGAAAAAGTTACTTTTCTAATTTTAAGTTTAAAATTTGGAGGGAAATTTAGTTGTTTACGTTTCTTTGAAGTGTCTGGGAGATTAATGTTGGGAAGTATAAAGAAAATCAGCTGGCAAAAAAGTCCATGTTTTTGTACTTCTAGTTGGTCTGGTAAATGAGCGTGGCCTCTTCAAATTAATTTTCTGAAAGTAGAAAACATTTTAGCTCTTTAATTAATTGGAGTGAAAACTTGAGAGAACATTACTTCTCTGTGCAGATATGAATATTGCAAGGTCTCCAATGCAACAACATCTGAGATTGGAGAAATACTACTCCCCAATTAAAGGCTTTGAAGGAGAAAGTACTACTCCCCAATTAGAGGCTTTGAAGGAGCTTGAATTTAGAAAAGCCTTTATGATCCTAAGCTACATTGGCAAGTTAGTTCACCCATCAATGTTACTTTATAGGGGCTGCTGCAGTCAAATTAATTGGTGATTAAGCTTCTATCTTCATGCAGGGAGAAGCTTCATAAGGTTATAACTGCTGGCGAGATTCAGCAGCTAAAGGATCTCCGAATGGTTGATTTCGAGTCAAAAGTATGGAAATCTTTAGGACACCATTATGTCCATAGAGAGGATCGTTGTAGGGTATGTGTAGTTGTTAGAGAAGTGATTATTTTTTCTTCATTTTTCCGTCTAGTCTTTTTCTGTTCTTCGTGAAATGGCATTGACAGAATGGTGGTACCTGAAATGGTGGTGACATAACGTTTCCCTAGGATAATTTGGCTAAATTAAACCTCTGTAAAGGGGTGGGAGAAACTCTTTCAGATAAATTGATGCAATTACTGAGTTGCAAGAAAGGAACAAAGGGTTCAATTACTAAGTTATTATCTTTGACCTAAATGATGTATTCAACAATATCTGACTTGTCCTCCATTAGTTGGGCAGTTGCTTGTCGTCAGTATATTTCTGGCCCAAAGTCATAATTTGTAGTGTTAAATTCAAGACCTGTCACCTATGATTTTTGGAGACTGGTCATGAGCAACATTTGTGGGCTCCGTCATGGTCTGATTTCATTTTATCATCATTATTATGTTTTTTCTCCTGGTGTAATGCAGTATCTGGACTGGGATTCTGGAAGGACGCACTTCTATCATTGTCATGTTTCTCCTGATGGTACCTATAGATTTAAGGTAATGTGCATGTCTTTTCTGATGTTGGAGATCCAAATTTTGTATGCTCTTGCCATTTCAAGTTTACTATTTTATGCAGTCTCTTTTGTATTAATTGGCATTGCTTATATTCTTAGCTTATGGGGAATGATGCTCAAGCATCCTTCCTTTTATTTTTGCTTTTTTCCTGTATTACAAATCCATTACTGCTTTGGCCTATGGAATTAAAGAGAGTTTTGGTTTTTATGATAAAAGTTACTCCTCCAGCATATCTGATATGTTCAGATATTTTTTACCAGTCCGTTTATAATATTTTATGTGGCATTATTCAACCTTTTTTGGGTAAGGGCATTATTCAACAGTTGATCCCTTGGACAGTCACATAGGAATGAATCCCCAAACAGTGAAGGGTGAAGAGGAGTAGATTATTGATTCAAGGAGTTGCAAGAACTCTCTCTTTTATGGTGCCTAATAGATAGGTTATTTAGATTTTTTGTGGAAATCTACTCTAGGTAGGTATACACCCAAATTGCATTAAGCTTAGCACAGCTGTATTAACTTTGTTTTTCCAATAAAAGATGTAAAAGCAAGAAAAATGGAACCTATGTTTTAGTGTTGGAGTTGTTGCATAAGTCCAAACCTTGTTATGAATATGCTGTTTCTGTGCATCCTACTAGCTAAAATATACAGTATTGCTTCTTATATGGTCTGAGTAGCATCTCTTTTGTCTTTATGATCAATTTAAATTAGATTCATGGCTATTACTTTAAAAAAGTGTCGGCTATTAATTGCAGTACTCTTCTCAATCCAGGGTCCTTTTCTTAGCAAGACAAGAACACTCTTGCAGAAAGAGTTAGGAGATGATAATGTCCTCCTTGTCAAGCTAGCAGAAGAGGAAAACAACCGAAACAGCTTAGCAGCTGATAATAGGGACTACTTCACCATATACAGAAAGATTGCAAAGGAAGGTCTTCTTGTTGGTTCTCGTCGATACAAGTTCTTTGGTAATGTTCCGTCTATCATTTGAACTTTCATCTGGCGCTTTTTCCATTTTTAGTCCTTTTCCTGTGGTTTTTGTTTGCTTATGAGATGAAATTTCAATACCTTATTGCTACTGTTTAGGAACATTGTTTGTGTTATTGTTTTAATGAATCTATAATGCCACTGCATTTGTTTATTGATGATATTCTTTTTTTTTTGGCCAAATAATGATATTTGCCATGGATGAAGTTCACTGGATTTGCTGATGCTTTATGGAACAATATTTTCGATTGCATGTGAAAAGTGGCTTGTACATTTAATGAAAAATTTGAATTTTATCCCTAAAAAGAATTCGAAAAATGGTTGGTAGTGGAAAAAGCGATGTGCTCTAAAGTTAAAAGTAGGAAATTCAAAAATTGAAAATAATTTATGAATTCAAAAATTCAGATAAAAGGAAATGGGATGGTTTTTTGGGTGAAAAGGTGTGATGCAATTTACTTCTAATCCCTCTGAAATCTGATCATAACTATACGAAAAAGGAAAAAAATATTATATTTTTTAAAAGTAATCTTTAAAATAGGATATTTTTAAAACTAATCTCTAAAATAGACTCCTTCAAAAATAATTCTAAAACTACCGCAGTTGAAATCGGATGTTAAAAAGCTGATTTTTGTTTCTCCACAATAAAATCAGTTGTTGAAAAACCAATTTCCTCAAAAATAAAAGCGGAGAAGGAGAAATGATCTTCTCAAAAGCTGTTATTTTAACAGAAATGAACAAATTAAGACTTGGGTCATTGGCAAGTCACAACCAGCAAACTATTGTTAATAAACAAGCAACGCAAATCAGTGAACTAGTGTGAATCTGGTGGATTATGAAGAGTGACAATGGAGAGAAGCAATAGTTGAATCTGTTATGCCTCAGTTGTGACTAGTTGCTGGAAAATTACGAGGCTTAGCTGCTACTGTTTTTTTTGGGGGGGGGGGGGGGGTGGGTGGGAAGGAATTCAGATGTATATTGTTGCACTAAGGAAAGTTAAATCTGGTCGCAAGTGTTCCGGTTCTGTTTTGTAGAAGATGCAGTAATTATGCACGAGAATTTAACAAAGCACTCTCCCTGAATGCAACTTGGACCCGGTGCGACTTGGCTGTGGATGGCCTTTGCTGTCAAACGGATCCAAAACTGATGCTATGGTTGATCTTTTCCCTACCACCAACAGTGGTGTCTGTTGGTTAAAAAAAAGAAAAAAATCGAGAGAAAGAGAACACACAAAAAGGAAAGGGAAGCAATTTAACTACAACTGTGGCATGCAAGCAAGGAGGAAAGAAAAAGATAAAATGGCTTTTGAAAAGCTGATTTCTAGCTTTTGCTTAATATGAGTTGTTGAAAAACTGATTTCTTTATTTTCAATGAGATCGGATTTTTAACGAATGTTTTCAATTGGAGAACAATAATATCAGCATTTCAACTTGTAGTACATTTCGAAATTGGATCTTGAACACTGATTTCTACTGTAATGGCCTTAGGATTATTTTTCGGGGAGTCCTATATTACTTTTTAAATTTATAATATATATATATTTTTTTTCCGTTTGCATGAGTAGGCATAGATTTATTGTAGAGGTCAACTGCACTGCAGGCATAGTTGGAACTTTCTCTTGCTTGCTTTGCTCTAGTATAGAAATTAATATTTTCATTCATGAATAAGCTAGTTTTCTGGGATGGTATCACTATTTTGATTGATGATCTTTTCTACACAAATGTGTAAATTGGTTTTGGTGGAAAACCTGGTTCTTACCAACACCAACAGGTACAACAATATCCTCTTATTTAGTGCAGGATCCATGATTGCAACTTGCTCTAACTTTTCAAGTATTTTGGGGAATACTTGCATAGTACTGTTTCCTTTGATTTTATTTATTATCACTTGTTTTTTGGGGGTAAGATGAGTTTTATTATTATTATTATTATAAATGTATATATACAAGGAGAATAAAAGGAAGAGGAAGAACATAAGAAACCTATTACATCGAACTATACATTAAAAAAGAAATGGATGCCTAGGTCAACACAATGGCCATAAAGGATCAATGGTGCTTCCATAAAAAAACCACAAACAATCAAAAACAAGAAGAAATCATTCTGAAAAGCACTTCCACTTGTCTGCTAAATCTTTGCACCCTTCTATCATTTTGTTCTCTCCAAATAGAGTAGCACACTACCGCCACTGTTTTCTTGAATGAAGAGGTCAGGAACATTGTGGCATTCTATAAATCTTCTAAATTATTCATAGTAGAAGGACTTCCCACCGTCTAACCTAAGCGACTCTCTACCTTACTCCATAAAGTCTTGGCAAAAGTAGAAGTAATGAGCTGATGATCATGAAGCTCAACATCATTGCCACATAAGGGGTATTGGTTGGAAGAAATAACTTCTACTCCATAAATTTATCCATGGTGTATAGTCTCTTATGAGCAATAAGCATAAGATAAAAAGTGTGGTGTGGGTAGGTAGACTTGTTCCAAATGAGGCTATACCATCTAACCTTAGGAGAGCTCTCTCGGGCAAGATAAGAGGTAGATCTGATCAATAGAGGCAAAGATGGTTTATACTTCCAAACTAGCTTATCCTTTAAGGCCTAATTAGGTATAACAATTCCTAAACTACTAGATATCCTCCTCAACAAATCTCTATTAGCCCATTCCTAGCTATTATTTTTTTATAAAAAAAGATTGTCGTCTCCTTTGGCTATCCTGTGCTTACGGAGCATCTCTCACCGAGCTAATGTGCTAGTGGTCCTTTAGCATGCTATATGTCATAGTTCGAGGCTTTTTTTAGCACATAAATGGACCGTATGATGCTTATTATCTTGTCTCTGTAGTAGTTAGTAAACCTAATTAACATACAACGCAGGCAAATATGTAAGCAATACGAACAAAAAAGAAAGCCAGCACTAAATATAAGGGATATGGGCACAAATAAAAAAACGAATAGTATATTTTTATTAATTTTGACTGTATTATAAGGCTACAATGTGTATATATGGGAGTAATGTGTATGTAACAGGTATTATTGGTTGTGATTAACCAATGTGGTGAGTAGGAGCTTCAATTTAGAAGAGTACTTATTCTCCTGTAGAGTTTTATTGGTAATTTTTAGGTCCGGTAGGAGGAAACATTAAAACTGATGAAATAGTATTATTTATTAAAAATAGAAATTTTTAATAATAGTAAGGTTTTAGCTAAAATGAAAAAAAAATCTCCACGTTGTAATATGTACAAAAGAATAGGCTCCCATTAGTATAAGTACATGACAAAAAATGGAACCCTGATATCTTTTTCTACTTAATTTTATTGACGTCCTCGACAATATGTACTAGAGATTGGATCTAGTGGTAATGGTTTTTTGGCTGGCAAGGTTGACTTTCTCTTAGATATGGGTTTGAGGTCTTTTTTAGTTTTTCGGCTAACATCTTTTTCTTTTTTATCTCTCCACTTAACTAAATACTTTTCGCTCTGCAAGGATGTTTTTCACGGTTTGACTTAGGATGAACTTAATCTTGATGTGTTGAATACATTGTGACATGGGTCTTCTGTGTTTGTATAATATGGCTTCAAGGTGCTAACATGAAAAACTGGATGGACTTTTAACCATATAGGAGGCTAGACCTTATAGGTTGCTTTTCTAATCTTCGAGATAATAGGAATTAGACTAATATACTTCTGGATTAATTTTATGTCCTTATTTCTCAATGATCTGATTTGTTTTGGAAGAAGTTTTATGTGGACTTGATCTCAACATTGTACTCTAGATTAACGTTTTTGATCTGCCCATTTCTTTATCCTTCGAAAAGCTTTCTCAAGGTAAGCTTTTGCTACTTTTAAACTATGCTTCCAGTATTTGGTCAACCGATTAGCTTTTGAGCATCTCTTGGTATATGGTGTGGCCATTATGTGGGGTAATAGTGGTTGTTGATACTATGATGGTCTCTATAGGGTTCTTGTTAGAGGAAGAGTTTCACTGGATGTTAGAATAAAATTGAGCAATATCTAGCAAGTAAACCTAATTCTTTTGGTTGGCACCGACAAAGTGTTAAAGGTGTTTCGTCACAAACTGTTGAATCTCTTTGTCTGCCTGTTACTTTGCGAATAGTAAATAGAGGTCATGTTCAGATCTGAACCCAAGAGGTGGAACAACTCTATTCAAAACTTCCTTGTAAACCTGGAATCTCCATCACTCACAATAGTTTGGGGCACGCTCCAAAACTTCATAACATGCTTGAAGAAAAGTTAGGCTGTTTTTTATGCACTTGAATTCTTTGTAGTAGGAATGAAGGTGGTATATTTAGAGAACTTGCCAACAAAAAAAAAAAAAAATAATGGATGAATGCTCTCCCACTTTTACAACAACAAAAAAATTGGATGAGTGCTCCCTTACTTTTAGTAGAGAAGTATTAAAGTCCATAGAGATGCTCTTCTATGGGTGAGATGATATTGAAAGTGGTTCTAACAATCTTGTAGTCTTCTACCTTCGAATTGTCTTGCGAGCAGGTTAAGTTAGTCTTCGTATAATTTATCACATCCTCTTTTATATCCGGCCAATAATAGCCTCGCTTTAATATGCTCAATGTCCTTTGCAAGCCAGAATAGCATACGAAGTATCATGGTACTCTCTCAAAAGTTCCCTTCTTAAATTGCTTGCTTTCGGGATATACAATCGATGCTCTTTTTTGGTAGATGAGGTTGCTTTCTATCCAAAATCTGCTGGTCTTCCCTTCCTTATCCAGTTGCTTGAGATTTTTGGCCCATAGATCTTTACTTATATGTTGCTTGATTTGCTCTTGAATTGAAATTGAGATTTGACTTACCGACTAGTGTACAATCTGTGATAAGGAAGCTAAATCGTCTTGTTTGCTCTAAGCATCCGCTACCTTATTAGTTCACCTAATGTGATACTCAATCTTCATATCAAACTTTGCAAACTCTGTCACCATACGCTTAACTCTTTGAAGGTACTCTGATGTTTCTCATTCCATGACAATGCTTGGTTCTTTTTCAATAGGTCTATAAGGGGTGCAACTTGGTGGAAATATTTTTCAACAAATCTTTTGTAGTAATTTATGTGTCTAAGGAAGGACTGCAACTTTGTTACTCTTGAGCATTGGTCATTGCCTGATTATTTCCACCTTAGCTATATCTATTCAGATTCGCCCTTCTCTAACAACACGACCTAAGAAGTTGATGTGTTTCTGAGTGAAGATACATTTCTTATGCTTCACATACAAATGATTCTCTTATAGCTTCTCCAAAACTATCCATAAGTGCTTTACATAGTCCTGCAATGTGCTGCTATACACAGCATTGTTAGATAGACGACTACAAATTTATTGAAACATTGACGAAATACATTCTTCATTAAGGTGTAAAATGCTGTCGGAGCATTAGTGAGATTGAAGGTCATTACCAAGAACTCATAAGTGGCATGCTGAGTTACATACGTCATTCTGGGTTGATTACCCTCAGCAATACAAACATGATGATGGCTTTAGTAAAGATCTAGCTTTGTAAAGTACTTGGTTTTGCTGAGTTAATCAAATAGACCAGTAATTAGAGGAACTGAATGATGATTCTTCATTGTTAGCTTGTTTTGAAACTCTCATCCTGTTTCTTTTGAAATAAAACAGGAGCCTTGTATTGTGCTCTTGAGGGTCAAATAAAGCCTACCTCTAACAACTTATTCAACTGCTTCTTTAATTTGTGAAGTTCTCGAGGCGATATTTTATAAGGAGCTTTGGCGGGTGGTTTGGCATTAGGAATTGGCTTAATCTTATGGTCTATAGACCATTTGGGAGGTAACTCTTTAGGACCTTCTCTATTACCACTAGTATCTCTATCTTCCCCCTTTCCTCTCTCTACTAACAATTTGTTGCGGCCATAGGAGTAACTTTGGCTTGTCTTAAGAAATTTGTTTCAAGGACTATGTTAAAGTCATCTAATGAAACCGTTATAAAGTTGAAGTTTCTATTCCAATCCCTAACCCTCGCTTTCACTCCTCTTGCAACTTTTCGGATAAGACGGGCCTTGGAGTTAACGGCTTTAATTTGGCTAATGTCTTTTATATGCACCAACCCTAATCTTTACGTCTCGAGCATATCAATGGAGTTGTGTGTAGCATCGGAGTCTACCATTGCACTCGCCTTATTGCCGTTGATGTTTAACTAGACATACATCAACTCATTGTTAGTCCTGGGCTTACGTTGCGTTGAGGAACTCTTTCCAATAGCTGATAACCTGTGTAACGCGACCATTCGAGGCCTCTCCATCACTTCTTGACTTGGTATACACTCTATCGTTCGTGCCATAACATTAAGTCATTTAGCCACTTTGTGTGGGCCATTACACAGAAAACAGGAGAATGAGAGTTTCTTACCTTCATTGGTTGTATTACTCTTTCCGGACTGGTGAGAGATGTAGGATTTTCTCTTGACTTCCTCTAGTGTTACTACTATAGTTGCTCGAACTTGGGACTCCCTTACTTTTGGGTTTGCTTGACTTAACTAATTTTTCGCCTTTGTGCTCTGTTGACACGTTCTTCTCTTTATTGTCATGAGTGTGGTCAGTTAAGTACTTAGCTGCTGTTTGTGTTGTGGCTAAGTTCGTAATCCGTTGCCTCTGCAATTTATTCCTAGTATGGAGCTTCAATCTTTCTAGGATGTCCAACATCAATGTTGAAAATTCACAGACATACTTTTTGATGTCATTGCCTTGTCGAAGTTTCCTGAACTTCTTTTGAGCATTGTTCTCAACATTCTTAAGGAAAAACTGAGTCTATAACTCAACCTTTAACTCAGCTTACGTATCTACATAAGTATTACCATTTTGGATTTTCTCATACTTGGTACACTACTATAGCTTGGCATCATCAGCTAACTACATTGTAGTTATGGTGATTTTTGTTTTTTCATCATTTGTCTCCACAGCTTCAAAATATTGCTTTATATCAAATAAAAAATTCTCTAATAGCTTAGTGTACCTTACGCAGGTAAATACCTTAGGCTTAGGCATCTTTAAATGTGTTGTATGAGTAGGAATATGTATGTGGTAAGGGCTAGAGTATTTCCTATAGCCTGAGTTATAAGAGTTATTTGTGCCCTCAACTACCCAATAGATTTGGTTGAGGCAAGAGTATGAAGTTGTTTTCTCAAGTTTTCTACTTAAGCCTCTAACTGTTATCTCATCTTGATGGTTGTCACGTTCATTTCCTCTCTGAGTGTTTGCACTATGACACAAAAATTCTTAGTCTTTTCGATCATCTTAGCATTCATATCTTAATAATTGGCCTTAACTTTAGCTACTCTTATCGACAGTATAACCAAATCATCTATTTGCTTAGATAATCCTTTAAGGATTTTATCTATGTTATTTGGGCTCTTGCTCACTTCCTTTTGTCATGTCATGTTTGTTTCCACTGGAATAACTTAAGCTTGTCGTGTTATGGTTGTTCCTACTGGAATAACTTAAGCTTTGATACCAATTGTCAAAGTTTGAGGTTTTCTCTAGCACACAAATGGATTTTGCGATACGTATTGTTCTACTTTTACAGTAGTAAGCAAGTTTAACTCACATGTAGTGTTGGCTAACAAGGCTTAAATCTATAAGCAACACGAACAAAAAAAGAAAGTCAACAGTAAGTATAAAGCTGCAATGTGTGTGCATGGGAGCAATATATATGTAATAGGTATCGTCGATCGTGATAAACTAATATAGTGAGTAGGAACTTCAATTTAGAAGAGTATTTATACTCTTATAAAAGAGCTTTTTATGGGTATTTTAGCTTGTTAGGAAGAGACATGAAAATTGGTAAAATGATATTACTTTGTAAAAGTGAAAGTTTCTAATAATAGTAAGGTTCTAACTAAAATGAAAAAAAGTTCCTCTCTATGTTATAATATATATAAAAGAATAGATTCTTGCTAGTACGAGTATGTTACAAAAATAGAACCTTGACACCATGGATCATATCACAAGGACAATTTGCCATCTCAAAAGCTTTAGAGCAAGGGCTCTAGATTTAAGGATGCTCCTCCATGTCCATGAGGCATCATTAAAGATTTTATCTTCCAAAAATTCTGTTCTTTAAAAATTTGTGACCTGACCCAACTGGGCCATAAGGAGTCATGAAAATCTAGGAGAAGAGTCCAAATATGTTTTAGCTGAGCAACTTTCTTCCATAAATGTAAATCCAATATTCCCAGGTTACCTTCAGATTTTGATTTACACGCTTTTGTCCAGCTTTTCCTGGTTTTGGCTTTCTCTTCATCTTTACCATTAATCTCTTCATCTTGGATTCCAGATGTAAATCCAATATTCCCAGGTTACCTTCAGATTTTGATTTGCACGCTTTTGTCCAGCTTTTCCTGGCTTTGGCTTTCTCTTCATCTTTACCATTAATCTCTTCATCTTGGATTCCAGATATAGAGCATACCTGTTGGGATGAAAAAGAAGATAAAGGATTAGTAGACTTGAAGAGAAAACAATATGCTCTTGATTAATTGAACCCTACCTGTGTATGATAAAAACTTGCTTGTCCAGTGATTAATTCCAGCAGCCATCTTGTTTACCAATTCAACCTAGATATTTTTTGAGATCCTTCATGGGACAAGAGGAACTCTAAAATAACGAACAGGAGAGATCCATCCAAGAAGTTCAAATGTAGTACATTTTGAAATTGGATGTTGAAAACTGATTTCAACTGTAACGGTGGGGCCCTATTTCAAGGATTATTTTTTAAATTTATAATTTTTTTTCCCTTCTGCACAAGTATACATAGATTTATTGTGGAGGTCAATTACATTACAGGCATAGTGGGGACTTTCTCTTGCCTGCTTTGCTCTAGTACTAGAAAATAGAAATTGATGTTTTCATTCATGAATAAGCTAGTTTTCTGGGATGGTATTGCTATTTTGATAGATGATCTTCTCTACACAAATGTGTAAATTGGTTTTGGTGGAAAACCTGGTTCTTACCAACACTAACAGGTACAGTAGATTTGTTGGTAATTTTAATTGTCCCCCTCCTCTCTCTCTCTCTCTCTCTCTCTTTTTTCCCCCCTTTCTTGTAATGGATTTTAATGGGTGTTTTCAATCAGTGTTTAAGGATGGAGGCAAAGAGGAAAAAAAGAAAGACCCGACTAGTTCTCCAGTCAAGTGTTATTTTGTTTGCTTGGAGTCAAATGCAGTTTTTTCAAAGAAGACCATTCATGAAGCAAGATCCTATTTCATGCATGCTCATACAGTATCTAGCATTTCCAACTATATGATTAGGTGGCTGCTAAATCTCGACTCTAAAAGTTATTTCCAGTTTTTGCTGTCAAGACTTAAGAATGATTTTTCTTTTTTATTACATTTCAGGCTATCTCTCATTTTGTCAAAAACAATCCACTTAGAAGTTGATTTTTCTAAAGTTCGTGTAGAGACACATGATGATATCCCTTGCAAGGTTTCATCTTTTATGCCATTGGCTTGGTTTATTGTTGTCTTCTGAACAGAGTTGTCCTGCCTTGGTTGTTTTAGGAAGAGAGCTGATTTGGTTGTCTAATTCCAGGATGAAGATGGGAATTATACTTATGACATCAATGGGAAACAACTTATACATACTGATGGAACCGGATTTGTTTCTCTGGACATAGCTTTGAAGTGCCCTGGAAGTATATTTAAAGGACAATTGACAAATAATCAAGTTATGGAGGTTTGTAAAATAAAGTATTGTTAGATATTATAGCTCCGATTATGCATTGGCCATTCAACTGTTGTTATTTGTTGGAAAGCTTAGTGTGATGACTTCATGATAGGTTTCTCCACTTAGGAAATGGTTTTACATTTGAAATCTACTGAAAAGGATGCATTCTTCTTGTTCTTATGTTTTATGAATTTTTTTGGGGGATAATCTATGGTTTATGAAATTGTCCTTGGAAAAAAGTGAAACTATTAGGGTAGTATGTGCCAGTTATTTCCGGTGGATTTAGTCGCTTCTTTATGAGGAGCTGGAGAAGGGAGATTGTAATTGGCTGATTAGTGCATTTGGAGCATTTTCTTGGCTTTGAATGCCGATGTGACAGTTTGCTCTAATGAAAAGTTGCACATTGCAGAAATTCTATAGTCAGTGGTTCATCCATTAAAAATAGGGCTGATGATGGCATGACTGTACTTAGGAGGTTAATTTAGAAAAGAAAATTAGATGATTATATTCAAACCAGAAATGTAACGACGGACAATTGAAGGATAATGACAATTTCCAAATGATAAATCAGAAAACAATAACTACGTTGGTGAAAGGAAAAGGCCAAATTCATGTCTGCAGGAAGGAATAACTTGTATCATTTGTAGCAGCTACCTTTTCCTGAAGTTTCGATCTTAGTCATTTGTAATCTTGTCAGATTGCTGATCGTGGTGAGGAAAGGAGCTGGAAAATGAAAAGTCATTCATCTCAAATTTGTGAACCGGTAAGCATTTTAGTGACCTTTTTGTTTTCTTATGGTTGTTTCTTGCCTATATATGATGATATTTCTTCATCTTCTTTTTCAGCCTTTGCTGATTCAGTTCCGTCTTTTCCATGAAGGCCGAGCTGTCAAGGGAACACTCTTAGTCGATAGAGAGGTTAATGTTTTTTCCATTTCTCTAAAGGAACTTTGGTAATTGTCTCCTAGTTTTAATTGAGCATGCTACATCTATGATGGCTGTCATTCAAGTAGCATTTCAATTAATATTCTTTGGCTGCAAGCATAATCGATACTTCTGTCAGTCTTAGCTTTTTGGGTAATAGGTGGTAATTGATATCCTTTTCCTTGCTAAATGCATGGGTTGATAGTACTGAAAATGTGCAGTAATAATAATATTTTGTGATGTCATTTGCATAGATTGATGGCCTTTCTTATGTTTCTAGATATGGAATTTGAAGTTTCGAATGCTCGAAAGCAATCTGATTATGCTCTAGATCCTGCAGCAGGAGGACAAATTATGCTGTTTAATATATTCCTTGCATTGTAGTTTTCACTTTGAGTTCTTTTTGCTAACTTTCTCACACAGTTTCACTGCATTGCAACCCAGGAATATTTTCGGGAAAAAAAAAATTCTGGTCTTTTTATAGTAATCAAATGTTGTCATAGTTACCAATTTGTAATTGTTTTGAGGGGTTATGATGACAAATATGGACTCTCATGGTGTTAGCTTAAGTTCCCTGTAGTGGTCTTTTTTAGTAAAAATTTGTAAAAGTTCTTCAGCTGAGGGATGGGACGTCGTTTTAGCAATCCTTGTTCTGTCTTTTGATGACTTTCCCTTTTCTTTCATTTTTATTGTGTAGCTAGGGGATAATACAATCGTTGTTCAACCTTCCATGGTCAAAGTCCAGAAAGATGATCGCGTTGGTCAGCCAACGGTGAACTCACTAGAGATTGTTGGGACAAGGTATTGTCTTGAGATTTATAGTTCTACTTTTCTTTTCTTCTTTTCTTTTTTCTTCTTGGATAATACCACGTTAGAACTTGATTTTTGTTGTTCATTTAGCACTTGCTGTCTTAATTTATTTTAATGAGCCTAGGTTGTACTCTTAAAATCTAATTGAAAAATCTTACAGCAATGAAATAAATACTGAAGGAGCTTCTCTACTGGGTTAATGTTGGTATGATCCATTTTCACAGATATTCCAAGGAAACTGAGTGGTGCTGGAAGTTTATTCCCCATGTGCATGCCCCTTATTACATCCACTGGTCGCTGTTAGGATTGATGGGAGCATCTAGTCCTCTTTTGTTTCCTAGCTTTCTTCTCTATGCTAGAAGTGGCCCAGCAGTGCGTGTTGTCCATAAGGGTGATTGAGTTCATACAAGTAAGAAATGAAACTGTAAAAAACCTTTGGAAGCCTTCCAGCTAGTTCAAGCTTTTTCATCATGATTATTGAGTATGATTGACAATGTCAAGCGAAAAATTTACGCTTGTAAAAACTAAAAAATTTTAGAAGGAAGTATATCGGTGATGTGAAATTTTAGAGTGGTGGTACCTTAGCTTCTTTAGAATGGAGGATTTGGAGAAAAACAGTAGATTCTTGGAATAAAGAAGGTTAATTACTTTGCTGAGGATAAAGCGAAATTATTTTTCAGAAATAAGAAGAGTTTTGTTTTCACTTTACTACGTGTCTTCCCAATGTGGTGAAAAAGACAACTAAGATGTATATCTGTGCTGAGGTGAGGCGAGCCAATGTGTTGGAGTGCAAAGCAAGGCAAAATGTTAAAGGTGTGTCCTTGCTTGGAAAGGTACATGGACCATGAGTGCTTGAAAATGTTGTCCTAATTTTGAGAATTCTACATTTGAGCATTGTGATATAAAATTCCATATGTTTGGTCAGCATGGTAAGGGTTAGGGCAAGTTAGTAAATAGACTCACAAAAGATGAAAGGGTTTGGTAAAGTTTGGAGATGACCGATAAGTTATCAACCCACAATTTCCCAAGAGATAAACCGGCAACTAGGATGTATGTTGATCATTGATGAAAGTTATAAACTAGCGATGTCCTGAGAGATTTTGAACTCTTGTTGGACAATATATATCATTGTGTATGAAAATGCTGGGATGACTGATAAGGATACACATTATTATATGAATGGGGATGCTTTACTATGACACAATGTTCACAATGGATATCAACTCTTTATTAAAAGTAGGGGATACACAAGTATCAAATGATGGAAATAAGGATGGCTTATTTTGTATGTCATAGCATTACATTTGATTGAGACATGGTTAACATGGGCAATTTTGATTCACAAGGAAGATGGATTTTCTCTTACCTTTTTTTTATTTTTATGGGATGAGCAAATGATTCCATTAGTGAAGGAAGAATTTACAATTGTCAATGTGATGAGATCTGCTTTACACAGTTACTATATCTAGAGAAGGAAGGGTATGCAAAAACCATCGTGGGAAACAAGAGTAAACTTAAAGATTGCCTAGACTAACACTATTTCTTGCTTCTGAATGCAATACACTGCTGTTGTAAAGGAAGCATGCTGGACTTCAACTTGAGGAGGTTTGCAGTTTGCTGTGGCAACGAGCCTACTAGTGGCACCCACCCAAGTGTAGTAAGATGAGGGGCATTTAAGTGCCTCACAAATAGCCCTCCAAACTTGAGATGTGTAGAGGCAATTTAAAAATTAGTGGGAGTGATCTTCAGTTCCTTGTGAGAACAGGGTAGCAAGTTTGAGAATTTGTGATACCCCAAACCATCAACTTATCCAATGTTTAAAGCTTCCCTAGCCATGCTAGCCACAAGAAGAAAGCATGTCTTGGGATTGTAGAGGAATTCCGCACCACTTTGTGCTAGGATACAAGAGTGGAAGGAGGGGCTAGGAAATCATAACCACTTTTGATAGAATATTCACCATCTTGCACAGGAAATTGAGTAAGGATGTTCGATCGGAGAGGCTTTGGTTTGGTGGAGTTAGGAATTTGAAAGTTTTGCTAGAAGACGCTAGAAAGACACAAGGTGGCAGTCTCCAAACCTCCCCATCCATAAGACAGTAAAGTCTTATGCTAGTAGGCAACCCTTAACTTAGAATCTCTTGGGTGTGAGATAGAATCTAGGGGACTACATCAACTAAAAATCTGACCATAAGGTAATGAATAAGCCATCATTAACCTTCCATTGGGACTGTTCTCTCTCCAGGGAGTGAAGCTTTAGAAGTTTCTTCCAAATCTAAAAATAAGTGGCTGGTGTTTTCACTAACCATTAGCTTCGACCCTTGAGATAGGTTGAAGAATCCACTCTACCCGAAGCCCACTCGCTCCTCCTTTACATATATTCAAGATGTGGTTGATTTCTGCTGCTTTGTTCGATATGGCTAACTTGGGAATGCCTAGACCACCACTTCTCTTTGGATTGCAAGCCACACCCCACCTTACTTTAGCTTTATAAAGATATTGGATATTCCACTTCACAAAAAATTCCTTAGGCTACTTTCAATGTGCAAAATGACCAATTTTTAGGAAGGAAGAAAATGGAGCACTAGTAAACTTGAATGGAGAAGAGATTGATCTAATAAGTTGTAAATGCCTTATAAAAGAAAAAAACTTTGTTGTCCATGATGAAATATGAGCAAAGATCTTATTTTGAAGAGCTTCACAATCTTGTCTTTTTAGCTTGGTGGATGTAAGTGGAACTCTAAGGTATGCGAATCGGAGGGAGTGCTCTTTGAAGCTCAACAAAGTTAGAATTTGCTCTTTCACTTCTTGCTACATATTGTAGGGAAAAAAAAAAAGTACTACTTTTACTCTCATTGGCGATAAGGCCTGACATGCTAGAAAAGAGTTGTAAGGCCTCTTTAACACAAGTGATGGAGTCCAAATTAGCTTTGCAAAACAAATGTAGATCATTTGAAAAAGAGAAATGTGTTGGTCTTTCAAATTTACACTTCCTACAAAAAGGGAACATGGGATTACATGACATTTTATGGAGGATACTTGAAAATGATTTTTCTCTTACTCTTGAAAAATAGTAAATTCCATTTATCTCTTCAACACCTTTAATTGTTCTCCTTGAAGAAAGGTCTTGAAATGCAAATGTACCCATAGGTAATGGGGTATTTATTTTAGGTACGGATAGAGTGGATTGCATCTTTAAACATGATATATACAAATACACTAACCTTTGTTCTCTAGTCAAGATAGGCTCTCATTAGCAAATCATGCACATTGTTCTTGTCAAATTCGTAATATGTTATGTCGTTTTGAAATACTTTGGAGAGTTAATCTTATGATTACATGCCTTGGATTGATAATTAACACATCTTCATTAAGTAACATGAAAGAGGAAGTGTTATTACCCTTATGGGTAGTAAGGGTAGATTGGCCATCATCTTGTGCTTTGTCCCCCTATGAGATAAGTGCTTGATTAGAAAATTTATGGAGGATTTACTTGATTTGAAGCAAGGGATTAATAGTACTTAGCTCATCTTGGGGGATTTTAATGATTGTTTTTTTTTTATTTTTTGGGATAAATCTATAATTTTCATTAATAGAGGAAGAATATACAAATAAGGTTTACGCAACAACTCTAACAAAAACATAAACAAGAGTTGACAAAAAGCTGTGGAAACAAAAGTAAACTCAACTAGCCCTAAAGAAGCCTAACATAAGCTAGAGATGTGAATGGCAGAATGCATTGTCCCAGTTGAACGCTATTTCTAGTGTGCCATATGCAATACACTGCTACTGCTAGCACCGATCCCTTGACTTAATGACAACCGGTTTAGAATTTGCTGTTGCAACCAGCCCATATGTGATGCCTTGCCATGGTGAGTATGTTGAATGGCATTGAAGGGTGTCATATTTGAGTCCAAACCTAACTAGAGAATTCACATTCGAAAAACAGATGGGATGTGATTTTGGCGCTTGTGCACAAAGGCAATAGGAGTTAGAAGTGGCAATTCCCCAACTTCCCTAGCTATGTCAACCAGAGGAAAAAAGCATGTCTTAGGATAGTTGTAGAGTTCCATACGAAATGACTAAGCTAAAAGCTCATAGCCTCTTTTAATACTATAAGCATGTTGTAGACATGATCCCCATTATAGAACGTCAAGTCGATTTGGATTTGGGTGGATAGAGTGGGGAATATTGATATTCCCATGGTTGCCCTATAGGTAAGCTCTAATTGGCTCCATCCATTAGTGAGCATGGTCTTGCATCCGGTGGTAGGTTAGAATTTGCCCTTTTGCGTGCTTTATAAATGGAATCTAGTGGCTACTGGGTAACTAAAATCTAACCATATTGAGATAGAGAGCCCATCATTAACTTCTTAGCTAATTGATTTCACACTAGATGTCATATTTTCAATAATTTTTTCCGACTCCAAGAACAAATAGTAGGGATTTTGACTACTGAAATGCTATGGTCTTTAAGGTGTGTAGATTGAATCCATTCTTTCCAAAGCCTTACTTCCTCTCTTCGATAAAAGTTCCATAGGTGCTTAATGTGTGCAGCCTTATTCCAAGTGGACAAATTTGGTATTCTTAGTCCTCCACCAAACTTTGGCTTACAAATGTCCTCCCAACGTACCTTTGCCTTTGGTTGAGATGATGGGGCTTCTACTTTATAAGAAATTTGTAAGTTTCCTCTCAATTTGCACAATAGCAGATTTTGGGAGAAGAAAAATAGAGCTTCAGTATATTGAATCGAGAACAAAACTGACTTTATAAACTAAAAGACTACCTGCATAAGATAGGAACTTTGATGTCTAGTTGGAGATACGAGAGAATTCTATCTTGTAAAGCTTTACAATCTTGCTTCTTCAATTTAGTGGAGATGAGTGGCACTCTTAGGTACCTAACAGGGAGAGAGCCCTCTCGAAATTTCACCTCATAGAGGATAGAGTCCATTTTTCCTTGTTATGCATTGCAAAAGGAAGCTTGGCTTTTTCCCTGATTTGCTTTGAGTCTTGACATACTTGAAAAAAGTGTTAGCACTTCATTTACACAAGAAGCTGAGTCGAAGTTCGCTTTACAAAAGATAAGCAAATCATCAACAAAACAAAGATGCGTTAGATTTTCAACTTTACATCTCCAATGATATGAGAACTTAGGATTTGAAGGGATACATCTACAAATCGAAGAGATGGCTTCCATTCTTGACACAAAGAGATACGGAGAGAGTGGATCTCCCTGTCTCAAACCTCTTTTGTTTGGGAAGAACCCCACAAATTCCCCATTTATATTAATAGAGAGTTTGGTAGTAGAGATGTATTGTTGGATAGGACCACAAAAATGAGAGAGAAAGCCCATGCAACGCATAACTTCCATCAGAAAAGCCTAACTAATGGTATCATAGTGGGGAGGCCCTTTAGGGAGATGATGACCGACCATTAACTCTTGAGCTAAGAAAATGTTGTTGGTAATCTTCCTGCTTGGAATGAATGTTGCTTGCTCTTTCCTAACTAAGGATATCACATTCTGCAACCTAATTGCAAGGACCTTAGATATAGCCTTATAAATTACATTGCAATAAGATATAGGGTGGAGATGATGGGTTTGATACTTTTGAAACTGAGGAAATGATTGTGCTGTTAATCTCTTTGAGGATAAAACCTGAGCAGAGTGATTCTTTAACTGTTGCTAGGATATCCCCTCTAATTTGGTCCTAAGAAGCTTGTGCTTGACCAAAAAATGCTCCCTTGGTTTCATCATTAGAGAAAGGCACTTCTTGCTCTTGCTGTTGTGGTATTGAGAGCCTCATAACTACATAATTTTCAACATCATTGAGGCACGGTTGAAATTTATGATCATCATAGAGATCTTGGAAGGAAGATAGGATTTCATGGTGGACTTGCTCATCCCCTCTAACCTCGCTCCCATCTTAGCTAAAAATAGAATGTATTGCACTCTTATTATGGTGGTTTACCATGGCCTTATGGAAAAAAGCCATTTAATGCTTGACTTTTGCTTATAAAGGCATTGTTCTGCACCCGGTAGGAGATAATAATCCTTAAATGCTTTGCACTTTGGTTTTATTAAAGGACGATTACCATCTCTCATAATATTAGCTTGCAAAGCAATAAGCTTATCTTTGGCAACCTTGACTCTAGATGACACTTTGGGAAATTCTGATTTGTTTAGACATTCGGGATTAGCCTTGAGACACTTAAATTTGGATACAACTTGGAAAGTCTTAAAATCCTTGGAATCGTTTGCTCCAATATTTGGATATAAGCCCTTTGAACTCCTCATGATTTGTCAAGAAATTGAAAAACTTGAATGGTAGCTGCTTGGAATTGTTTTGAAACCCAAAATAAACGGTAGCTAAGGAATGATCTGAGAGTGTAGGAGTTGAAAAAATGACCTGTGACTTGGGGAAGCTCATTAACTAAGTGTGGTTTGCAAGGACTATCAATTTTGCTGAAGATAGGGTCTTCCTATTGTTTATTTTTCCACGTGAAAAAATTTCCTCTAAATCTTACATCTACAGGCTCAATCGAGTCAAGAAACTCGTGGAATTTAGTCATGGCGGCAATTCTTCTCCTACCTCTCTTCTTTTCGTAAATATTCCTAATGATGTTGAAATCTCCAAGAACCAATCAAGGCGAATCATGAGGCTAACAAGACCCTCCCAAAGAGAGCACCTTTCACTATCCAAATTTGAGCCATAAACAAAAGATGCAGCGAAGGTGTATAGATGTATGCAAAAATTGGGGGTGTTCCAATTCCACCAGGACATCCCACGTATTTGACTTCCAACAAATCCACATTGGTTTTCTAACTAATTGATTAATAGGAAAGGACTAATTTGGTCCAACTTTGTGCTTGATAGCTTCCTTATTTTGTGAGTTTACTTTTGTTTCTAATAAACAAATGAGAGAAAGAGCCCATTTCCCCACAAATCTTCCTTACATCACTAGCTTTAATGGCAAGGCAAGTCCCCCCAACAACAACAAAAAAACCAACCCCATAGATGTATTAGCCCTCACATCACAAGTAATTTGGGAGAAGAGTCTCCATACTGGGATGAGGGTATGCTGGGGTTTCTTAAGAGACATACTGGGATGAGTGTATAGGCATGACTCTGGTTGATCAGCTTTAACCTCTTTTATGGAGGATGATGACCGGCATTGTTGATGGTTTTCTACCTTCACATTTTCCAAAACCTCTTTTATCTTCCGTAACCTTGTATTTCCATAAGAAGAAACATTCTCAATTGCTTTTGGGAGCTGGGGCATGGAAAGAAGAGGCAAAAGATAGCCTTTTGAAGATAGAGCTAAAACCTTTTTACACTGCACATTGATCTAGATTTTCTTCCTTGTAAAGGTTGACTGTAGAAAAGTTGAAGGTACCTTTTCCCTTCTATTTTGCTCTATTAGCGGGTGAAAACACCTTAGGTTCTATGCTAAGCTTGGTCGCCAGGAGGGACTAGGTGAGAGACTGGGTGAGAGTAGGTTCTTGCTACTCTTCGACCTTCATTGGGGTTGGTTTGGGTAGGTTTTTTTGGGGAAAAGAAAACAAAAGAACAAAGGAAAGAGAAGAAAGGGACGAAGGTTGCGAGAAGAGATGGGAATGTGAGAGGAGTGAAGAGGAGAGAGGAGAGAGTAAGGATAACGAGAAGAAGATAGAAGAGAATTGATGGAAGGGGAGTTGGGAAAGAAAGGGAAAACCTTAGGAAGAAAGAAGAAACATAGAAAGCTAAGGGGCTTTCTATAGAGAGGAGAGAGCATTTTCTTACTTTAGAAAAGGCTTACTTTTTGGGATTTGATCGAAATATTAAATAACTTGATTTATAATAATGAGGTTAATTTTTTAGTTCCTACTTTATGTGCCTTTCTTTTATTTGCCAACGTAGTTGCTAAATCTGCTCAATTTTCTCTCCATGTGTAGTTACCTGAAGATGATTAGATTATAATTTAACTTTATGCTAATAGAAGAGCGGATCCAATACCAAGACGCCTTCTTTAGATTTTAATTAATGTAGAAATGTTAAGTAAATTTGGTGGTTTTGAAGAGATTACTAGGTGTAAGGAAAAATTTAACGAGACATGCTTTCTCTTATGTTATGACAGGCACTACAATCAACCGATATAAAAGTTTAAGCTTTTAAATAAGATAGTTATGATATTAATTATAATATGGTATTTGAGCGAGAGGTTTTGGGTTTAAATCTCTATGCTATCATTTTGTGTTGTGTTTTGTTATTACTCTTATTGAATATCACTTGTAGATCTCGATCAAAGTTTTGATCCATAAGTGAAGGGGAGTGTTATGTAATAAATATTATAGCTTACGCTAGATTTACAAGCTTAAGATATGAAAGAGGCCAGAACTGTTGGGCTCATGTTTACTTGAACTAATCGTAGTGCTTCTAATCTTATCTTATGGCATTTAGATGAAAGGCTCATTAATAATCATTGGATGGAATATTTACAGCAATCTGAAATTTGTGTTCTTGATCCCAGTACGGCATATCACTGTCCTCTTGTTATGAGACTAAATGTTTTGGAAGCCAATGTGAAGAGAGAGTCTTTCTTTAAATGTTTTGATTTTTGGAAAGATCCCTCCCTTATGTGTTTTGTGGAAGAGGTTTAGAGTACCTAAGTTGATGGTTTAGCTATGTATAGAGTTGCTTGTAAGCTTAAGATCTTGAGGTCTCGGTTGAAGTTATTTAATACTTCACAATTCTTAGGTCTGCTAGGTAGAGTTAAAAGTGCAAAGGAGGAACTTGCTACTATCTAGATGGTGAACAAGAATGACCTTAATCATGTAGATTGGAATAAAGAATAGTCTCTCTTGTAAAATTGAGCTCTTTGGAGGAATCTTTTGAGACAAAAAGCTAGAGCTACGTAGATTTAGCTTGGTGATAGGAATGATAAATGTTTCTTCAGTTTGTTGAAGCAAGGACTACAAGAACAATTTCAGCACCATTGTTAATGAGAATGGCAAGAGGGTGACTTCCTTAGAAGACATCAAATCCATGGTTGTCCAATATTTCCAATCTTTGCTCTTGGACTAGTCGTCTTCATTTTTGGCCACTAGTAGACTTTCTTCTCTTATTGAGAATAGGGTAACTAATGTAGAAGGTAACCTTCTTACCTGATCTATATCAGATGAAGAGATTAAGAATTCTATTTAGTCTCTAGCCAAGGACAAAGCTCTAGGACTTGATGGATATGGAGCTAATTTTTTCTAAGATACGTGGCATATTGTGGGGGATAATGTTTGTTTGGCTATTAAGGATTTCATTGCAATCGGAAAAATGCTAAGAGAGATTAATTTAGCCTATCTTGCATTGGTCCAAAAAAAGAAAAAAAAAAAAGAAAATGTGGTTGCCTTCTTTGATTTTGGACCTGTTGCATGTCGTGACACTTATTAGTATAGTTAAAAGATCATTGTAGATCATCTGAAGGTCGTTTTCCCTTCTTGGTTAACAAAGAACAAATTGCTTTCATTAAAGGAAGAAGAATAGTTGATAATGTGCTCATTGCTCAATAACTTCTTTAGGTATATTAATCAATAACAAATGTAAAAGATGTGCTTTAAAAGTGGACTTGATGAAAGCTTATGATAATGTAAAATGGAGTTTCTCGGAACAATTGTTGAGGACTTTTGGCTTCCCTTCTCGATTGGTCTCATGGATTATGATGTGTCTCCTCTCCTATGTTTTCTATTAATACCACTGGTGAATTAGTTGGATACTTTCTTGCTTCCAAGTGATTGAGATAAGAAGATTTCATATCTTCATATCTATTTTCTCTTGTGATGGAAATCTTCACAAGTATCATGAAAGAGAAATGATAGATGGGGGATTTCAAATATCATTGGAGATATAAGAAAGAAAAGTTAACTCATTTTTGTTTTGCAGATGACATCATGATCTTTGTAAAAGGTGACCCTAAAATAGTGCAACTTATTGAGGATGGTCTTGTAGAGTTTTACTCTCTATTTGGATTGAAAGCAAGCCTTTGGAAGAGCCACTTTTTTCTTAGTAGAGTAAATCTAGATGACAAAGAATAGATGCTAAATAGATTGGGTTTTAAGCACCTATATTGGGTTTTAAGAAAGTGCCCTCGATTGAAAGGGCACTTAGAAGTACCACTTTTATCAACGAGCATCACTAGGTCTGATTGCATGGTCTTAGTAGTAAAATATACGGCTAGATTCAATCATTGGACTAGCAAGTTTTTCTCTTATATGGGGTGTCTACAACTGATCAAGAGTATTTTGTTCTCTTTGTAAGTATAATGGTCTGCCATTTTTTTTCTTTTTGTGCACATTCTTAATCAAATTAAAACCAAAGTAAAGAGGTTCTTTTGGAATGGTAATGAGGAGACAAAGGTGAAGGCTAAAGTCAAATGGAAGGATGTTTGCAAGCCTAAAAAGGAAAGGGGGTTGGCATTATGGACCTTGAGCTTTGGAACAAAGTTTGCCCATTTGAAACATATATAGACATTATGTGTGGATGATGGGTCTTCTCTTTGGCTGAATTGGGTTAGAAATGAAATCCTTAGAGGTAAAATTTTTTGGCACATTAAGATTCCTGTTGATGCATATTGGCCTTGGAGGAAGATATTATAAACAAGTTTGTTAGCCAAACAGTTGCTAAAATGGAATATTGGATATGGATCTTTAATTTCTTTTTGGTTTGATAACTGGCATCCTCAAGGGCTGCTTATAGAGTGGATGGGAGAGGAGGCTAGCATCTCCTTGGGCTATCCTAAAGATATGTTGTTGTGTTCATTCATTTATGAAGGAAATTAGGGATAGCCAAATGGAGAAAGATGGCAAGCGGTAAAAATGGGCTGGGTGATTTTAGACTAAACTCATCAACACCAGACATGCTCATGTGGAAGGAAGCACATAACAGGGGCCTTACAATCAAGACTACATATTATTTGGCTAGAAGTCATGGCCTAGGGTGAATTGGTTTTCTTTAGTCTGGCACAAAAGCGTTATACCTAAGCATGCTGCTAAGTTGGGGTGTAATCGTCTCAAATTGCTGCTATTTGTGCCAAAATGGAGAGGAATCCCGTGATCATCTTTTCTTGGAATGCGTGTTGTGTGGCACAAAGTTGGGGTGTAATTGATTCAAATTGCTGCTATTTGTGCCAAAATGGAGAGGAATCCTGTGATCATCTTTTCTTGGAATTCATGTATGTGCAGAACCTATGGAAGGGTGTTGAAGCTGCAACTAAATGTTCTGGACACAAGACGTCAGAAAAAGCTCCCTAGTGACTTTTTTGAATTCTCCTGCTGCTACAATCTTAAAGACCATACATAGGAAGCCTTTTGCTGCTGGATGCTACTTTTTATGGAAAGAGAGAAATAGAAGATGTGTAGTGGAGAGATCAAATTCAATAGATATTGTATCTGTTCTATGCTTTAGCCTTTAATTCCTTGTGAGCACTTTAGAGTTATATGGCCATATTATTGATCTAAGTATCCTTTTGCTGTTTTGATACTTAGCTCAATTTTGTAGGTATCATTGTGTGCTCCCATTTGAACATTTCCTGTGTACTTGACGGAATGAAACATGTCATCTTGCCCAAAAACAAAATCGAAGAAATCTGATAACTCTATCTGCCGAGATTTATCCAAGTTCTACCTTTAGAAACAAGTTTTTGGTTCTCTTCTACCCCAGATGAGTCCACAATAGCTTACAATCATAGTACAAAAACCATAAATCTCCAAATGAGTTTGAATTTAAATGTGAGTTCAGTATCAAAAAAACCATAACTTGATTCCATGATTAAATTCCTCTTTTTTGATTATTGAAAGTTTATTAATGTTCTTTGAAATATCCAAAATTATTTTTTGAAATAACTTTTTTGAGCATATAAATTACTTTTGTTTGGTAATTTTAATATAGTAAGCTAAATATACTTGGTCGAAAATATAGTAAGCTAAATAATCAAAATTTCTGAGTTATTTAGGGTGACTTCTATTCTTTTGATGCAGCAATAAACCAAAAACTGCATATCTTTCAAAGACTTTAATTGCGCTTCTAAGCTATGGGGGAGTACCAAATGAATACTTCATGGAGTTATTGAAGAATGCTCTAGGATATGCCCATGGTGTTTTTTCACGTGTCCGTGCAGCACTCAAAGGTAGATTTTGATAAGTGCATGTTTGTGCTTTGTTCTTTGACCGATTCTTTTCTTAAAGCTTTTTACATCAATCATGGGTCATCTCTAAGGGATTAAGTATGCCATAGCTGCTGCTATATTTTAAAGTTCACTGTTGCCTTGAGCTTTAATTGATTGGAGAAAAATAGGTTTATGTGCATGATGTTGGATTCATTTTTATAGATATTATGTGCTGAGTGAAGACCAAAAGTATCTTTAGATTTACCTTTCACACATCAACGATCTTAACTTCCGAAAATATAATTACGAAGAAGAAAACAGAAGGAAAAAAAAAAAAATTGTGTTGCCTCCTGTTGTCCTCTTGTTGTCTAATTTCTCTTCTGTATGCATCAAATAATTGTCTCTTGCAATATCTATTCTGTTGTCATAATTAAAAATATAGGAAATTCGTGATAACATTGTATCATGTTCATGAATAACATGCATTTGCCAGCTGTTAGGTGGTACCCTCTCTCAATCGTAACTACTGGTATAGGCCTAAGCAGGATATTTTAGATTCTTGACACATTCAGATGTATACATATTTTTAATGTCTTTTGATGCTTTGAAGACAGAAAGACTTGTGAATGATTTTAATATTTTGCCCTTTTTTTTCCAGCTTCAGTTAATTACAGTGATATGGATGATTGTAATGCTCAAGGGATGATTCTGTGTGGGATTCCTTTGGATGAACCATATCTGCAGCACCATCTGTCGATTTTGATGAAGGAAGGAAAAAAATGTCTGAGAGGTGGAAGGATTCCTATACCTGATTCATATTACTTGATGGGGACTGCTGATCCAACAAAAACCCTCAAAAGTGATGAAGTTTGCATAATTCTGTATGTTAACTGCCTTCTTTATGTTCTCTTTCATCAACTGCTTTAGAGGGGGGAGGGGCTAATTGTGGGTTACTTTAGCTGGCTATATTATATATGTATCGTGCAAAACTGCCCTGCTGTTCTGGTTTTCATCTGCTTCGCTTCACTTTGCTTATGCACTGGTTCTACTCTTGGTCTAATATCACTGAGCCTGTCTTCAAGTTTAGTTTTCTTGACTTAGAAAGCATATTAATGCAACAAATATGTAGAAATAGACATGCAACTAATATTAATCTCAAATGAATCTCAGCTTTCATAGTGTGTTAGGTTGTTGTCTTGACATGAATTGTTCTTGCAAAATCATGTATGTGAGATTCCCCTGAGAAAGCTCTAATAGAAGACAGAAATCAGAAAGCTTTCAAGATTTCTCGGTGTACTATTCGTTTGAAGATATTATCCTTTTAAATATTCATTTAATTATTGAGTGATATGTTAATGTAGTTCCACTTCTGATTCAGTGCACTGCAAATATTCACGTCACTATTGAGTTTGTAAATCCATATTTAGGCGTGGGTTTTCCAGCTTGTAAGAAATGTAATGTATGTTAGCATTAGGTGATAAAGCAATTATGTTATCTGAGGAGTTTCATGGTTATGTTTTTTGGGCCTTTCAGGGACAGTGGACAAATTTCAGGGAAGGTCTTAGTGTACCGGAATCCCGGTTTGCATTTTGGAGATATTCATGTACTGAATGCTACCTATGTTCCAGCACTGGAATCAAAAGTTGGAAATTCCAAATATGCCATCTTCTTTCCTGTGCAAGGTCCACGTTCTTTGGCAGATGAGATAGCTGGTGGTGATTATGATGGGGATATGTATTGGGTTTCGAGAAATTCTGAGGTTTTCATCCTTGATTAAACTCCTTTATGACCATGGAATTGTTCTTATTGCTAGTTTTTCTGTGATCTTACTTAAGCATTACAGATGCGGAAAAAAGCAGTAGTGACACTCTATGGTGTCACGGAGCACAGCATTTACTGTTGGCTGTTGGCATGTTTGACTTGCAATTTTACCACCTAATTCACTTGAGGATTATACTTTTGTTGCTGTACGCAAAGCTACAGCATGATATGTATGCCTTGGCATTGTTAATAATTCTCAGTTGTTGTATCAACAGAGACCATATACTCATGCAGTTAGGATTTATTTTCACCTATACCTGTTATTTTGGAATATCTTTGAAATTTCATAGGCTAAGCGATATACTATTTCTGTCTCAGCTGTTAAAACATTTTAAAGCGAGTAATCCATGGACATGTGCTTCTCAAGCTCCAGAGGCAAGCTGTAAAAAGCCAAATGATATGTCAGCTGATGAACTGGAGGATGAGCTTATCAACCTCTGGTTGAGAATAAGGTTCCGACCAAGGTACTTCTGGAATTATTATATGTAATGGTTTTATGTAATAAGTTACTAAATTTAAAGAATTCTTGCTTTGAATAGGTTTTTAGCAAAATTAGAGTCTACTTGTTAGACTGTCCTAGGAATGTCGACTTTTGCAAAGTTTATGAACTTTGGAACCATTTTAGTTCATCTATAGGTTTCTAAACATTGAAGAGTTAGCATTGCATTGCGATTTTACTTGAAATGCCAATTTACACAGATTTTTTCTTGTTTTTTAATTTAGTAAATTTAGTTGAACATAATACCAACTTACCTACTTAAATCCCTTGTATAATACATCCACAAACTTACATGCTTAAACCACATCCTTTTGTTTCCCCAGTGGACTATGTTCAATTAAGTTGGTATTGTTAGGATTAAGAATGAGGAGTCTGAAGTTCATAGCAGCATAAATGATGGGAGGCACTTAATGTGTTCATAAGTTGCGAAACTTTAAATTTTGGTTATACAAGTTGAAAATGAAGAATTTTGGAGCCATGTAAGAATGAGGTGAGCTTGAAAGATGAATCGAGATGGATGCTTATGGGGTTTCATGATGCAGGATTGTTGCTGGACAAATATTGTCTAGATATCTCCCTCTACTAAAGTTATTATACTGGCTTGGACTGAACAAAATTAAGTTTCATTCTGAAAGATTGAATGATTGTCTTATAATGATGTCAAAAAAAAAAAAAAAAAAGGGTTAAATTATTCCTGTAATATGTTACTTGGTGATATAGTCAGCATGTTGTTATCTGAAGATTTTATTGCTAATTGGGGTTCCAACTTCCAAGATAAGTCTTCCGAGGTTGATTGGTTGGATCTGCATATTGACTATTGAAGTTTTATTTACCATTTTCAGTTACACAGTGGGTGCAGCAGCAGACAGCTGGCAGGCCCTAATGGATCGAGTTCTCACACTCCCAACTAACCAAATTGAAGAGAAAGGACATGTTATGGGAAATTTGCTTCAGCTTATTGATATATACTATGATGCTCTAGATGCACCTAAAAAGGGTGGAGTGAAGGTAAAAACTCAGCCTTCTGTTGCTAACTTTGTTCTTTGATTAATATTGTCTTTGCTTTTTTCCTTGGTTTTTTTAGGGTGGGGGGAAGGCAGGGGCCCCCACGGGGGAGGGGGAGCTGTGGTGGTTGTGTTTGTAAATGAGATGTATTCATTACTCAAAATTGTACATAAGATGTACACAAAAAGGTCTCTCTAGCCTACTATTTGAGCCTAGCATGAAAAACAAAAAGATACTAGGTTCGAATAGCAGTGTATGAATCATCAAAACTTAAAATAATTACAAAATGAAAATGAGGATTGTTCTTAAGATGGAATATATGCAGTTTGTGCTCCCATTTACCTGTCTTCCATTCCTTTCTTTCCAAAGGTAGTAGCACCCAACAGCAATTGCTTGTCTTTGTCTTGAGTTGAGCCTTTTGGTATTGGGAGAATTCAAGAAACCTGCTAGGCTAGTAACTTTCAATAATTTGGGGCTATTCCATCCCCAAGTGTTCTCAATGCTTTTCTAAATGGATCTTGCATATTGGCATCATAAGACTAAGTGGTCACGTTATTCTTCTTCTCTTTTGGCATTAAAAGCAATTGTTTTCCTTAACAATTCCCTAGGGTTCTAGTTTATCCAAAAATAGTAGCCTTTTTTGCACAATCAGCCACAAAGCAAGGCTGATGCTCTTTCCTCGGAATGAGGTCTCATCACAGAGTGTCTTGGCACTATGCCTTTGTTCCAAACCATGGATGACTAAACTTACCTTAGGTCCTCTCTTGCCATCTAATAAGCTTCTTTGATAGTTGAGGCCTTGGATTCAACTTGCTTCCATATCAATTTATTAGAGGGGGTTTTCCTGGTTTTAAACCATCTAGACTAGCTGTTATAGCATATTCCATCTATTGCCTCTTGGCCAGCTCCAATTTTCTTCAACAATGAATGAGCTCAGAAGGGTGTCTTTGGGAAAACCATAAGTGATTCTCGTTTGCTCACCAATCTGGTCCAGTAGGGGATCATGAGGATGCCAATTATCAAACCAGAAGGATACGAGTCTTTCATACTCGATGTGCCATTTGAGCAGCCTTTTAGCGAGTGATCTTGTTTAGAGTATTTTCCTCTAAACCTAAGAAGCATCACTTGGAATTTTTATGTTCCAAAAACTTTTGCTGTTGAGAATCTCACTTTTAATCCAACATGGCCAAAGAGAAGCATCATCGTCCATGCATAAGGTCCAAATATGTTTGAGCTAGGCAACTCTATTCCAAAGTTTTATAGCAATGATTCTTATGCCACCTTCACTTTTTGGTCTACAAATATCCTCCCATTTGACTTTTGCTTTAGCTTTGGAGCCTTCTTTGCTATTGCACAAAAATCTTGTTAGGTTCATCTCAATTTGATTTAAAACATATTTTGGGAGAATAAAAATCATAGCCCAATTATATAGTGGGGTTGCTATAGCTAGTTGATCGCATGTAACGGGTGTACTTGTTGGCTTAGGAGACTTTTTGAGCTAATGATATGTAGAGGTATGTCGTTAGGTAGAGATAGAAGGAAAAACGGGCAAACTTGATATCTCAAATATGCGTGTATGATAGTGGATCAAATTTGATGATCTTGATTGTTTTTGAATCATTTTTGATAAGATTGCTTGTTTGATCTTTTTTGAAGTGATTTTAGTAGAGCTCTGGTGTTTATTTCTAACCTAGCTCACATGACATGCACATGGCGGATAAATTGCAAGCGACATGCATATTTTTATTGTATGTTGTAGATATACAAATGCAATTTATTGAATTTTCTCACCAATAGTGGCATGTTATTTATCCACATTCGCACTCAGAGATGATGTGATGACATTGTGTTTAATGTCAAATTGCTGTATACATATCTTTGTTCTCTTTTGGCTGCATTCATACTTGTTGAATCTGTTATGCTGATGTATGGTCTGTTTTCTATTGCCGTCTGTGAATAGTTAACCCACTGATATGATGGTTGTATTTAACTATCATGCTTAATCAATAATGCCTTCTCTCTTTGCACTACGATACAGATTGAAGTTCCTAGACCTTTGAAGGCAGATGTATTCCCACATTACATGGAAAAGGATGAATCCATTTCGTATAAGTCAACATCTGTCTTGGGAGAAATTTATGATACTGTGAATTCATTTCAGATTGAAGATTTAGCTAGCAAAGGTGAACTTGCTCAAATTGCTTTCTTTATATTTTGGTTTTGTTTGCTTTCAAACCCTTAACAAGAGAAATGTACGTTTTGGCTTTACTAAAATTAGACATTTATGACTAAGAAGATGGATGATGTTCTTTAAAAATGACAATGAAGGAGTTACTATGGGAAACATTGTATGTAGTCTTTTGTATCGAGCCAATTTGTATAATTGAATGAAATTTGAGCTTACATACAAATTAGTGCACAAAGCATTTATATAAGATGATTAGGGTATGTAACTGTAATGTAGTGCGAAACTACAATCCTATGTTTAATATAAAATACATATATAGTAAGATGCTTCTCAATCTCAAGGAACAAAGGTTAGTATGAGATTGGAAAAATAATCAAGAAATTTATTTATTTTTTTAAGATAAGTTCTTGATGAGGATACTTGTGCAATGATTATATATAAGAACATATCAAATCGAAACCTAGCCGTTGGTAACCATTTTACGTATAAAGTGATAGTTAATAACGATATTTTTGGTGTAATTTAGTTGAATGGATTGATAGCTCTAACATTATCATAGCACAAGTTGATGGGATGTGGACTTTTATCTTATGAGTGAAATAAGAAATTTAAGTAAAGTCTGTTATAGTTTAGGCTAATTTAGCCATTGTGGAGCTTCTTACTGTAGGTTGCCTTTTGAAATGAAAAAAGATGGGGTTGGTCCAAGAGAAAATGGTCTATTAGGATACTCAAAATTTTTGAATAACTAGCCTAATCTACATTGGCATAGGTAGTCAAGGAGAATTGGGTTTGCATACAATGGGAAGGTTTAAGAAAAGAATGCCACAAAGACGTCAGAGAACTAATTTATTTAGTTGTCTGCATGTAGTTAGTATTTGGATGATACATGTATTGGTTTAGTTGATTGATTGCAAAGTTGATATCTAGTGATGGTGGGGTATTGTTGTGCACCTATAATCCTATGATGATTTGTAGGTTGGTTTAAAAGGAAATAAGTTGACTCTAAGGTGATAATGGTGTTTTAATAGGTTTGAATAGATGCATGTTATATCACTTTAGCAAATCATGTGTGAAGTGGGATTAATATAGGTGAATTCCCTAAGGAGTGTGGTTTACATGAATACTGAGAAAGTAAGATCATGAAGATACCTCACCGCAAACTTTCAAGAGAGGACAAAGATATAGTGAGAGAAGTGGATAGGTTTGTTGCTAGTCAAAATGATATCATTGATGTAAAGGAGGACAAAGGTATCTTGATAGACAAACTTAGATGTGTCGACTTTGCCTTGTATGAAGCTTGGGTGGAGAAGAAAGCTACCATAATTCTTAAAATTAAGTTGACAGATGATTTAATGAGAAGAAATAGCATAAAAGAGATTAATGATTGGTGGTGGATTTGATAATAAGTTCATTAATATAGTTAATGCCTTCTCATTGAGTGAAGCTCGCTTTAGGCGACAATTCAACTTTAAAATGATTGATTTTGCCCTTAGCCTCATGCTTGATTAGAAACTTTCAATGCTACCAATAACGTTTTGGTGGGTTAAGGGAAAACAATGATTTAGATCTTTTTTAAAAGATAGGGTTAAGTTCTTCCTTAATGACATTGGCTTGAGTGAGATGACATAGGCCTCTATTGTAATATCGTAACTCAAATGGGGATGTTTAGTGTGAAGACAAAAGGTTGCTAATTTAGTGGTGCTTGCTTTGGAGTGAGTATTGGTCGACAATGTTTAGGTGGGTAGAAGTGAGAAGATGGTAAAGATGGAGTTTGTGAGGGGGGAATGGAAAGAGAAAGATAATGAATAAGGA
This sequence comes from Lumnitzera littorea, assembly GCA_024138015.1. Classification (NCBI taxonomy): domain Eukaryota; kingdom Viridiplantae; phylum Streptophyta; class Magnoliopsida; order Myrtales; family Combretaceae; genus Lumnitzera; species Lumnitzera littorea. The sequence goes on along the minus strand of JAMXBB010000007.1, from coordinate 25,369,660 downwards.
GCAACAAGTGCTTAGTAGGGGTTTCATAGTGCAGTGCATTAATCACAAGTGGTTTGGTAATGTTATGAGCAAGAGGAGAGCATGTATAAGGGGCAATGACAATGCGAAATGAGGGAATAGGGGGTGTATGGATTGGGACAGTAAGAATCAAGTTAGGGGGGTAAAGGTTAGGGGTATTAGACATTAGGGGTTGGGGTTGGGGTAGTGGCTAGGTGAATGAATGGTGAAGTTTAGTATAGGGGTTGATTAAGATGTATTAGGTTTATTGCTATAGAATGAAGCGAGTGTGCAGTAGTGAAAGATGGATTTATGAAGGACTACATGGTTAGTGATGTAGGGGACGAACATGGTGATTAATGTAAATTTGACTCAGGATAAGGTCTAGGCAATAGTCTGTTGGATAACACGTTAAAAAAATTGCAAGTAAAGTGTAAGGGGATAATTTCTTTGGGGCTTGAGATGTGGTAATAGTATAACATGGAAATCCTAAGATATGGAGGAAGGTGTAGTACAAGGAATGTCGTGGAGCAAGAAGGGTGTAGGGGGACAATTTCTTTAGGGCTTGAGGTGTGGTAATAGAAGAACATGGAAACCTTAAGATATGGAGGAAGGTCTAGTATGGGGAATGTCATGGAGCAGCTAAAAAGGGGCTTTGTGGTTGGGAATGATTGAGACAACTGGTTGGTGGTGTAAACAGTGTTGGTGGGGATATGAATAATGTATGTCGGGTCGATCATTTAGTAGTATGCATCTAGCAAATGGGTTGTATTAGAGTGTGTTGAAGACGAATATTGTTGTGATGTAGGTAATAATTGATGTATTGTTGACAAATTTATCACCATTTTCATTCTAGTACTTTTTTCTTTCGTTTTTTTTTTTCGGTTGAATGAGATATATTTATTGCTTAAAATTGTACATAAGATGTGTACAAATATAATTCTAGTGTACTATTTGAGCCTAGCGTCAAAGTAGCAAAAGGATACTAGGATGGAATGTACTATTTGAGCCTGATGTCAAAATAGCAAAAGGATATTAGGATGCAATAGTGGGACACAAACATCAAAGCTCGAAATGATTGCTATATGCGTACTAGAGTAGTTCTTGAAGTAGACTCGAAGCAATTTGTGATCTCATTCACACGTCTTCCATTCCTTCCTTAAATATATAATAGCATCCAACAGCAAATGCTTGTCTTTGTCTTGCATTGAGCCCCCTTATATAAGGGGAATTCAAGAACCCTTCCAAATAAGAAACTTTTGATGGCTTAGCTTTCTTCCATCCTATGGCATTCTCAATACCTTTCCATAGAGACATTCAATGATACCCTAGGCAGTTAATTTGTCCAATGTCAAGGGTCTTTGCACAATCATCCATAAGATTATGAAGTATCTTAATCTTGCTTTGCTCCAAACTAGAGATGACCATGTCACCTTAAGTCCTTTATTTCTTTCCAAAAAATAAGCTTCACTAATAGATAATGCTTTAGATCCCAATTGTACCCCAACTAGCCTGTTTGAGGAGAACCTCGCTAGATGTATAATCTAGCTAGGCTAGATGTGATTATAATCCATCTATCACCATTTGGCCAGCTTCAATTCCCATCAGCAATGAGGAACTCAAAAGGGTATCTTTAGGAAATCCATTAGTGGTTCTAGCTTGTTCATCAATGTTAATCTATAAGGGGTGCACTTGGATGCCAATTGTTGAACCAAAAAGAAATGAGCCTACCATCCGCAGTACTCCATTTGTATAGTCTCTTTGTTAGTGGTCCTATTTGGAAAATTTTTCCTCAATACTAAAATGCATCATTTGGGATTTTAACACTCCAAACTTTTTTACCTTTAAGAATCTCACTTTTGACTCAACATGGCCGAAGAGTAGAGGCATTATCTATGCAGAGAATCCAGATGTGCTTGAGTTGAGCAACTCTATTTCAAAATTTTAATATCAATAATCCCCAACCCCTTCAATTCTTGGGCTTACATATATCCATCCATTTGACCTTAGCTTTAGCTCTCAAATCATTTTTTAACTAACTCAATTTGGATTAAGATCGAGGTGGGAAGACTGAAAATTGTAACCTATTAAACTTGGAGGGAGAACAAGACATTCTTGAGGAGTTGAGTCCTTCCAACATAGGATAAGAGCTTGGAAGACCAATTGTTAATTCTAGATGAGAACTTATCTATTAGCTCCACACAGTTCAATTTTGATAAGCTTGAGGAGGATAAAGGGACACTAAGATAACGAATGGGGAGAGTACTAACTTCAAGAGCCATCAAAGTGATAATTTGCTCCTTAACTATTGGCTTAACACCACTAAGGAACATATGGCTCTTGAGGAGTTGGCTTGCAAACAAGAAAGTGTTTGGAATTCTATGAGACCTTCCTGAATGTGTTTTAAGGTACTAATACCTTCCTTTGAAAGGATCAAAATATCATTTGCAAAGCATAAATGATTAAGTTTCTCCTTTTGCACCTCTAGTTAAAGAGAAAGTTTTCCTTTCTCTTTTTTCCTTCATAATGCATGAGAACACTTTCATGGCAAGAGCAAGGAGATTAGGGGATATAGGGTTCCCTTATGAAACATTTTGATTGAAATAGAAAAATAATTATCAGCTAGAGATTTGAAATGTTTATTAGAAAATTCCAAGAATAGTGATTATAGTCATAAATAAAGAGTACATAGTAGCAAAACCTTAAAATTTTAAGACATGCTCTTTGGTAGGAGTGCATGAATGAGATTTGAGTGGATTTTCCAGAACTATAGGCTTAAGAGGGATTGCAAGATTGAGGAAAGGACTTGACTTGATTGTAATGACCTTGAACAAGTTTATTGGGAATATCATTTATGGGGATGGCATAATTTAGAATGTTAGATCTCTCATGGAATAAGTGATGCAAGGAGGGATTGTGAAGGACTTACCAGAGAGGGGGAGATGGGATAGAAAGGGTGTTAAGATTGTTGTAGGATCATGCTCGTCATCTCCTTGAATTGTCGAAACTACTAGTGCAATAGTTACCATGACACAATTTTATGGTAGATAAAGGGTTATGTCCAAGAGATTAAATAGGGAGGAAATTCTTGAGGTGTAGATGTAGGAGATGACCATTAGTAACGATAGTTTATCCACCTACATGATATATGGGTGTCTGCATCGCTGCATACAAGTACATGATCAAAACCAATATATGAGCTCAGCATGGTGAGAATATTTGCATATGAAGTCATATAGTGCATTACTCCATTATTAGGATACCAAACAACCTCCTGCGCATGACTTATAAGCATTGAACACGAGTGATCGGATTTGTTACTTATTTGACAAGTGAGCTATGAGGGGGTTGGAGCAGCTAGGATCGTGAGCAAGTGGAGCTGATAGCCCCTGACAAGAGGGCTGATGGGTGATGTGGGTTTAGGAGAGAAGGGTTGTCGACAGTGGGAGAAGAGGAAAAAAAAGGATTAAAATGTTTGATTAGCGTTATGACCAAATTTTGATTAGAGTATTTTATCCTTGCTTTGACTCTTATACTTTGAACAATTGTACAACGAATCAAAATGGGAGTTTGATTGTAATTACTGTACAAAGAGAATTTATGCAAGATGATTGGGGTGTACAACCTAACAAAGTAAAAAATGACTATCTTACCCTTGGTTTGATTAGATAATGATACAATAATTAACACACAATTATACAATCTAGGAAAAGTGTTTCCTTTCGGGTACTTCAACTAGTTAGTTTTGTCAATGCACAGGTATTTGGAAACTCCCTTGTTTAGAATGCAGGGTTCCCATTTCATGCATCGATAAATGGGAAAAGCTTTATAGAGAGTACAGGCAAGATATGACAGAAGCTCTGGATCATGAAGAAGGAAAAAAACGAGGGGGAAAAGATGTTTCTCCAGTGGATGAAGTCATTATGAAATATAAGCAGGTATTTTCCGTTTGCTTATTTACTAAATCTTCCAATGCAAACTATGTTAAGAAAATTATGCTGTCTATTATTTTGGCTGTAACTTATACTAAGACTTTTATTTATTCTGTAGTTCTTGTACGATGCTCCAGAGTTTGAACAGACTCCTAGGATCATGGAGGATATTTTTAACGAAGCACTTGCGATATATAACATCACTTATGACTATGCTATGGAGAAGGAATCTGTGCCTAAATGTGGGTTTGCTTGGAAAGTTGCAGGACCTGCCCTGTGTAACTTATATGCAATGATGCAGGGTGAAAGATCCATAGTTTGTTTGCCTTCTGTTCTCAAGCAGGCTTTTGGTTAGGTTTAAGGAAAGAACTCCATGCTAATTGTATGTATCTGTATACGTATATGTCTAAAACCTCATTGTTATATAATAATTTAACATTATATCAATGTAGTCATATCATTGTTGTCTCAAATGCCTTTGGCTGCTTGCAGTTTCCATGACAGGAAGTTCCGGGGACTTGATGCTTAATGTTCTGATCTAAGCGAATCTATTCTATTGGCAGTTTTGGGTTTCAGGTTACATTATCAGTGCTCAGGTCAAAAGCAAAAGGTTAGCTTGTAATCTTTCTGAAGCACCATGTTGATATTCCTTTTGGTTTACCCCATTGAAAGGGGGAAATTCGTGCATAACGGAATTTGATTTATCAGGGACGAGGTGCCCCGTGCCTGTGAGAATTACGTGTTTAACATCTTAATGTCATAGCACCTAAGTTCAATCGACTCGGCTTTTCTTGAATCTTGATTATGCTGTCCTATATTCGATGGGTTCTATTTTGCTTCCAATTCTTTGTTGATTCTGTCCTTGGTTTCTTCATGCAGCTAATTCTCTCATTGTTGGAATGGTTGTTTCCAAAGTAAATCTGCTTCAAAATTGTTATATGTATATCTAGGTGCTTTGTGTGTTGATTTCTACATGGTCTTAGAAAAACTTCGAGACTTGTTTTAAGGGTCTCATTCCTTACGTGGAAATGTGCTTTACATAACTGAAGAAGAGACTTCCACTCGATTGGAGTGGACAATTATTTTATCGAATTTACGGTTGAAACTAGGGTTCTAGTTATCCTATTATGCCATTAATAAATCATATGGGGGAATTTAATGAGGGCTAAGATTGTATAATCTGGAATGTTTTTACCGTTGTGTGATGATATATATTAAAACTTTACCACTATGATCTTTGATGTGAAGACTCTCATCTTATATTTGATATACAAGAATAGATGGGAATGAAATTGTGATTTTAGGTTTTATTGTATTTTTTCTTGTTTGAAAATACATATAGAAGCAGAATAACGATTTTATGGAATCGAATTGGCGATTTCAATTTTATGGAAAGATTTGATTTTATCTTTAAGAAGGTGCAATTCTGATTTTATTTCCTCTTTATTAATTGGATTTGATTAAAATAACTTTTTTGAACTTTGAACAAATTATGGGATGCAAAAGTCAAGAAAGTTTTTGACAAATAATATTATTGTTATTTACGTATTTAATGCTATTCTATCTAACTACACTGTGGGTTTTTCCTCACATAGGGAAAGGTTTCTTATTTTTGTCCCTATTTCACTCCAATCTATTTTATTTTAAATTATTTATTCATATCAAATGTAATATTATGGTTATGGCCGTAGAAGAGTTAAAAGTTAATCTTCTTGTTCACAAGTATCACTAGATACATTATTATGATAGTCATATTGGTTTATATGTTTTACAGGGGTAAATATGGTTTGGTTTGATATGTTATATAGGGGTAAATATGGTTTGGTTTGATATGTTATTGAATTGAATTGAATTTTATGATTTTTTAAAATATTTTTTATAAATATAAATAGAATCTAACAATACAATTTAGTTTGTAAATTTTTCAAATCTTGAAAAGCTATCTTTTTAGTTTCATTCACTGTTAGATTTGCCTTTTTTTAAAAAAAAAAATATTAAAATTCAAAGCCTAATCATGTGTTATCTCATTGCAACTATCATTAAGAAAAGGAGACGTTGGGAAGTATGCATCTAATTTTGTATGATAATACTTTAAGCATGTCTTTGAGAATGGCTTACGTTATTAAAAGATTTATAATCGCGTTCTTAGAAGATAGAGCATAATCATGTCTCGTTCATTAATGTGGAGTTCCCAGTAATAGCATAGCGTGCAAATTTAGCTAGGAAGAAGAAAGTACCGTTTGAAATACGGTTTTCTTATTGAACAATGAATCTGGAAAAACTAATTATACAAGGAGTAAACAAGTTTATTTATACATCTATATTTTTTAATTGACTTTAGTTATTCAAAACCGAAACTAACAAACTATTTCAACTACAATAAAGCTATGAATCAAAATGAGCTGTTGCATAACTAACTTAACTAACTTGCTGAGTTGTAAATATCATAATCTTACATTCCCCCCTTATGTTGGATCTCCCTTAAGAGTCAACATGGAGTAGATAAATTGCAAACTAACTTCAAAAATAGGTTTGGTAAACACATCAGCAAGTTGTAGTTTCGAAAGGACATTAAGTAGTTTCAGAAAACTAGAATTAACGTGATTCCTTGTAAAATGAACATCAATCTCTATGTGTTTGGTGCACTTATGCAAACAAGGATTATTGGTGATAAGTTGAGTAGACTTATTATCACAACAAAGAGTTACTGGAAGAGAGATATCCACATGTAGATTCTTAAGAATATAGGAAACCGATAGCAATTCCCTAGTTGTTGCAGCTAGTGCCCTGTAGTTTACTTCAGCAGTAGATGTTGCCATTGTGTTTTGCTTCTTTGTCTTCTACGAAACAAGAGTTGCCTAACATGACGCAATGCCCACTGATTTTTTGTCAAGTGGACAAGATCCCTAACATGAGTTCGAATATTCCATCAAATGGAAGGAATTATTGGATGAACATAACACTCCATGACAAGAAGTTCCCTTTAAGTATTGGAGAACATGAAAAAGAGCATGTAAATGTGGCATTCGAGGTGAAGAAAGAAACTGACGAAGTTGATGTATGGCAAAAGAAATATCTAAACGAGTGAGAGTGAGGTAAAGGAGTCTCCCAACAAGGCGCCTATATTGTTTAGGATCAAGCAAGAGTACTCCATCATGATTATTCAAATGAATACTAGCAAGCATGGGCGTAGAGGTTGGCTTTGCTGCAGCTAATCCAACATCATTAAGAATATCCAAAATGAATTTATGCTGTGTAACAAGGATACCTTAGTGTGATCTGCAAATTTCAAGGCCAAGAAAAAAATGAGCCTCTCTAAGATCTTTGATAGTAAATTGAGAATCAAGCTGATGTTTCGAAAGAGTAATAGCATTCACACTTCTACCAGTCAATAGCAAGTCATCAACATATAGAAGAGCAATAGTAAAATTAGTAGAACTCTCTCAAGTAAACAAAGTATAATCACTCTTGGATTGATTAAAACCATGTTGTATAAGAAAATGAGAAATCTCAAGATTCTATTGTTGAAAGGCTTGTTTAAGTTTATAAAGAGACTGTTTAAGCCTACATACCTAACCACTCTTTGCCTTTGAATACCCTTCCAGAGGCAACATGAAAATTTCTTCATCAATGTGCCCATGAATGAAGGCATTGTTGATGTCTATTTGGAATAAAGGCCATCCATGAGCACTAGCCATAGTTAGGAGTATATGAACAGATCTTAACTTTGCTACTGGTGAAAAAGTATCATGGCAATCTTTCCCTTCAATTTGAGTATACCCTTTTGGAACCAACCTGCCTTGTATCGTTCAATTGATCCATCAACTTTATACTTTACTTTATAAACCCATTTACACCTTATGGCTTTCTTGCCATGAGGTAGGGTGGTAAGCTCTTAAGTATCATTCTTTTTTAAAGCATTCAATTCAGATTGCATGGCTTCCTGCCACTCTTTATGCTTTAAAGCTTCTGAAAAAGAATGAGGCTCAAGAGTTGTTAACACATTGGCCAAAGAATGAACAAAGTTTGATGGAAAAGAGGCAAAAGTTTAGGATGAGTAAAATGGATAAGTGGACTGAGTATGAAGAGAATGTAGTGATGAAACATCTGCTGTATAAGAAGTGCTACTAGTAATTGTATTCACATAATCTTGGAGCCAAGAAAGAGTATTCCTAGACCTTTGAGATTTGTGCAAATTACTTAAACTATTGTTATTTGAAGGAATAGGGAAATTAGAGGAAGGATAATGAGATGGTGAACAAGAATCAATTGATGTAGCGGGATTAGTGAGATCAGTGTAGTCAAGACAAATGGGATTAGGACAAATAGTGGAAGGAAGAGGAATAGAACTGGAATTGTTGGAAGGACTGTGTTTAAAAGGGATGATGTGTGCTTGAAAAATAACATCTTGACTAAAAAGAATTTTTTGATTGATCATGTCAAATACTTTGTAACCTTTCTGTCCATAAGTATAGCCAAGAAAGATGCATTTCAATCCTTGTAGTTCAAGCTTATCTTTGTATGGTACAGGCTTAGCAATGAAACAAAGACAACCAACTGTTCATAGATCAGTATGATCAGGAACATGGCCATATAAAGGCTCATATGGTGATTTCCAATCAAGTAATGAGGTAGGCATTTGGTTAACTAGTTAAGTTGTTGTTAGGACACACTCACTCCAAAAATCTTTGTGTAGATTGGACTGTATATGTAAGGCTTGAGTTGTTTTAAGTAAATGGCGATGTTTCCTCTTAACTCTCCCATTTTGCTATGGTGTATAAGTCATGGTTCGTTGGTGTAATATTCTTAAACTTTCAAACAGAGATTTATAAATGTTTGACAAATTCGGTGCCATTGTTTGAACGAATGGATTTAAGGGTAACACCAAATTGTTTTTTGACATAACGAAAAAATTTGCATAATGTGGCAGGAACTTGAGATTTGCTATTGAGCATATATATCCAAATACAACAGCTATAATCATCAAGAAATAGTTGGCACTTGTAATAGAAGTGACCTTATAAGGCCCTAAAACATCCACGTGCAATAAATGAAAAAAAAATGGAGACTGGTCATTGCTTTTATTATAAGGAAAACGATGGGTCTTAGCCAATTGACAAACTTGACAAAAGAAATTATCAAGAGAAGCTGATTTGAACATGTGTAAATGTTTAACTTTTGAAACTAAACTATGACCTAGTTTAGTATGCATAATATGAACTAATTCCCCTTTACTACAAGAATTACATCCCATAGCATTCAAAGAATTACAAGGATGAGACATTTTAGAAACATCTTGAGCTCCATAACTACTAATACGTAGCACATACAGCCCAAAAAATGCATGAGTAGTTGCTATAGCTGTTTTAGTCTTTGGATCTTAAAATTGACATGTATAGGAATCAACAACAGCTATAAGGTTATGGTCCTTTAAAAGTTTGCTAACGGATAAAAGGTTTTGAGTGAAATCAAGTATCAAAAGTACTTGATAGAGTGTTATGTTTTGGTGCAACTCGATTTGGCCAATAATTCAAACTACTTTAACTTAGCCATCTGGTAGTTTCACTTGGATTGGTGGTTGAAGTGTTTGTATATAGCTTAGGAGAGAAGAAAATAGGGTCATATGGTCAGTAGCCCCTATGTCTATTACCCATGAATCTACATTGTTATTTAGTGCATTAAAGAAACTAGAATGTGTAAGAGTTGTACCTGTAACGTGAACAACATTAGCTAAAGATGTAGTACCATCTAAGCCCTTTAACTTGGACTTCATCATTTTGAAAACTTCCTGACATAAGTTCTGTATAATCAATTGATCATGATAAGATAATGGTGAAGAATTTCTTGCAGAAATATCAAAATCTGTAGAAATATCAAAAGGTGTGTCAGCAACACGTTGATTCTTATTTACAAACGAAACTGATGAATTTCTTCTATTATTCTCAGTCTTGATCCCTCTTTTTCCTTTGAACCAGTCAGGATAGCCAATTATTTGGAAACAACTCTCAATGCTATGCCAGTCTTGTTGACAATGCTTATAGATCAGCCTACTACTACTACCTTTAAATTTGTGCCTATCATCCATTACCCTTCCGCCAGTGTGGTCTTTATTAGAATAGAAAGCTAAGTTCTTTGTTTCCCCTAGCATTGTGATCTATTTCTGTTTTTCAACTTATTGGATAATGTAGAATGCTTTGCTCGCGTTAGGAAGAGGATTTATGGCAATAACTTGGTTTTGAACATGTTCAAAATTATCATTCAAGCCTATTAAAAACTGCATTAACTTGTATTGAGACTCAAAATCAAGAAGTTTCTCCTTAAACTCACAAGTACAATATTTAAGTCTTCTACAAGAACACAAAGGATAAGCATTCAAAGCATTCAATTCATCCCAACATCTTTTCATTTTATTGTAATACATTCCTACACTCATGTTATTTTATTTGAGATTACAAATTTCATGTTGAAGATGAAAAATCATTAGTCTATTCACTTGACCAAACTGTTCTATAATCTCCTTCCATAATTCTGCTGTGGATTATGCATAGAGAAAAGTTTGAGATAAATTTAGATTCATAGAGTTAAGAATCTAACATTAAACCATGTAATCACACCTTGTCCATTTGACTAAATCAGGTAAGTACTCATTAGGTTTTGCAATAGTATCATCAACGAATCCAATTTTTTGTTTAGCTCCTAAAGCCATCCTTATGGATCTACTCCAACCAACAAAATTAACACCATTGAAAATTATATTTCCTAGATTCACGCTAGGGTTATTAGATCCAGACAAGCAAAAGCTATGATCTGACCTTGATCTTGCTAATTTGCCATCTATTGCTAGCAATGAGAAAGAACTTACAAATGATTAGGAATATAGCAGATCTTCAAACCATGTGCTCTAATACCATGTGGAGTTCCTAGTAAAAGCATAGCGTGCAAATTCAGCTAGGAAGAAGAAAGTATCGTTCGAAATATGGTTTTCTTATTAAACAATGAATTTGGAAAAACTAACTATATAAGGAGTAAACAAGTCTATTTATACATATGTATCTTCTAACTGACTTTAGCTATTCAGAATCGAAACTAACAACCTATTAGAACTACAACAAAGCTACTAATTGAAATGAGCCACTGCATAACTAACTTAACTAACATGCTGAGCTGCAAATATCATAATCTTACAATTATAATAATATGGACAAGTTCACTTATCACGCATAGGCACACTTCTTGTGGAGGAACATTAGTAAGAACTATTAAATATATTGTAAAAATTCTTCTATTAAATTCAATAGAACTTTGTCTTTTTTAATCACATAAGCAAGAGGTCTCATGAAAAGGAAAAAAAGAAAAAAAAAAATCTCCCATTTTGTAAGTTATAATATCTAGAAACCAATAAACGATTTAGTGAGTGATACATACTACGTATTATATATATATATTATATGTAAATATTAATAAAATATTGAGATATATAATATGTATAAATCGAGGGTAATATTTGATTTGTAATCTTTTCCTTTTATTATTATTTATATTAATATTTTGTTGGTATTTATACTTAATATGAGATATGTAATACGTAATAAATCATTTTTTTTTTACACCACTTGTTTTAAGTTTTTTATTTATACATATGGACCCCTGTTAAACTCAGACAAAGTACCCAAACTGATAATGGTTTTTCCTTTAATTGTGAATTGCAGGTTGGCGTCTTTCCCATTGTCAACACATTGCATCATGAATTAATATTTATAAACCCAGCACTAATTTGATTTAAAAATAAAATAAAATGGATCAACACAAAGCTGGATTTTAGTTGGCAACCTTCTGCAGATAAGATCTCACATCCCATAATTCTCGAAATAGCTGCAACCAAGGAAGAAGTATTATATATACTCTACATATGCTCGGACTTGATAAAAAAATCCGCCTAATTTCTACTTTTTTACATAATACAATTAAACGATGTAAACACAAGAATCCATTAAGCCATATCATCGACATTCGTATACTTGGTGCACCAAATGGACCTCGCAAACTTAGACTCAAGAAGGTTATCGGGCTTCATTTTTCTTTTCTCTCTCTCTCTCTCTCTCTCTCTCTCTATATATATATATATATATATATATATATTTTAAGTTAATTGATTTGGTTGGGAGGAAACTGCTATTAATCTTGCTACACTGAATCGAACCACACGAATTGGATTGGCTTCAGAAAAACCGATTCTTTGTTTTGGTTTTATTACGTTTATGGTTCGGTTTACGGTTTTTATATTGCATGCCATTCAAAATGCTAGTTTCTAATAAATCTTGTTATCCTAGATCCCAAAAGTACGTAGAAGGTAGAACGTTAAACCACCACCGTTGCCATAAACTCCAAAACTTAAAACCTTGACACCCTGAACCCTAAAATACAACACGCTAAAAAAGCGAGTAAGGAGAAAGACCAATTTAGCATTGATATGCGATATCTGGCAACTGAGATAAGGATTTGAAATTTTGAGGTGTAATTACTTATCTTTTCGCAATTTCCTTAAAATTTCAAAATTCGTTTACAACCGTAGTTGAATTTTGTTTAAAATCTCTTAGCCCCCACGAGATAAAGTTGGATTTAGGACTCCCCTTAACGAAAATCAACCAAGGAAACAAAGAGAAAGGGAAAGAG
>JAMXBB010000007.1:25322075-25347616 GCA_024138015.1 Lumnitzera littorea | reverse complement strand
AATATATAATTTAAATAATTATTAAATCATAAATATGTTAAGAAAAAGCGAAAATTAATATTTTATAATTTTTAAACTTAAATAATAATTTTTGTGATATTTTTATCACAATTTAAACTACGAGTCACAATGTCCAAAACGAATTTCATTATAAGAAAATACGCTCGAAAACGATCAAAATGAATTATAAGTTTATAACGATTTGAGCTAAAATGAAAAAAGTTATACGTGATTCGATAAAAAGTTCGAATCGATGATTTTACGTAGATCAATAACTGATTTAAGTAAACAGTACGATTTAGCATGCTAGTTTAGTTATTCAATTCCCAAACTTACTACTTTCTATATTCCCCTAATGTTAGGTGATCCTGAGATCGAAACTGACTTACCTTTAGACTATTACAATCCCTGACATCATTTATGACCAAGTAAGTATTCCCAATGACTCTATACTTGTTTTGTGTTTGTAGTTAGTACACATGAATTAAATATTATTAACTTGATGTATGGGGTTTCGGGTTATGCATGTGATTGACATTGATTGATTATTATGCAAAATACTGTTAAGTGTTGAAGATTTGGTTATATAATTGATTGTTGCATAATTTGAATGATTTGTTGATATTGTTTGATCACCTCATAAATTGACTTAATCATATTCAACCCAATAAAAAAATTAAACGGTTTATGCATAGAACACAAACATTGTATATAATGTTCCTACCGTCACTTTATGCAGTTGGTAATGAAGGGCCTTAGAGGGATAGATTCTTACATGATTTAATTAGTATAGTGCAGGAGCATTGGTACAATAAGGCCTTAACCTTAGCTCGCGGGTTCTATTGGCGCCGGAGACGCAAACCGTGGGTGGCTGGAGGTTGCGTCTAGAGACCACCGCTATAGGGTATGATTGTGGACTGCGGGAGCCAGCTCACCGCTAGACCTAGATATTTGTATGCTATTGATTATTGAAACATAGAAACCTTATATATAATGATATAAGGTTAAAAACCCAGGTACTAGAGCCCAGTTGTGATTGGTGCCGATGTATCTCCAACCTTTACTTAGGAGGGCATTAAATCCGATGTTGTATGCAGCACCCGTTAACTGTATATATACTGTTTGGCATACTGCTTGTTCATGCATTCATATGTTTGGTAATAAACTGTTTGATAACTTGATTGCTGGTATAGTGTAAAGGATAACTCATTAAGCTCTTGTAGCTTACTCCCTAATAGTTTTCTTTTGCAGGTTACTAGATGATCGGGCATTGATTAAGAACTGAGAGTTGAGTATCAACATTGGGATGCATAAAAGTTAAACTCTGAGGACAGACTATATAGTTCATTTGAATTATTATATATATAATTATTAATACTATATTTAAATGTTGTGACTTTAGTAAGTTTGAGTTTTAAAACTTTACTATCTAATCTTATCGTTTGGTAGGGGATACCGATTTTCTGCGATTCTGATGAACTGTGGCTTATCGGATATCCATAGTCACATATATGTGGTTATAAGTTAATTAAATAAATAAATAAAAACTTTAGTGACTAATTGTTTAGAATCTTGCAATTTTTGACTTGAAAGATGATTTTCAAATCATGGATGCACACATGATATGAAAACTTTAGGAAATCCTACTAGGCCCCCTTTAGGGTCATGACACATATAATCGATGCGCCTTTAGTTCAAATTGCGATACTGAAAACGCATTGATTGTATGTGCTTTCCATGTAAATATTTATACTGAATGCACATTCACTTGATGCATCTTTAGTTTAATTTCCACTAGAGTAGCCTATTGAAGGCGCATTCATTATAGTGCCTTTAGTGTAAAAATATAAGTAACTGAAAGTGTATTCACTTGATGTGCCTTCAATATAGCATATTCAGATTTTTTTTTAAAAGTAGCTCTTTTCAATAATATTTTTTAGAAAAGAACCTGTATTCATACAAAGCTCCTAAAGTTAATAGGAGGTCCACCTAGATCTGGGGATCAGCTTAACCCGGCTCGAAACCAGGTTAGAAGAAGCTAGTTGTGATTTAAGAAAATGTTGAACCTTTGACCGATCTACTCAAAATTGGTTTTGAGTCAATTCAATAAGCCCATTGGTTTACGAGTTAGTTATTGGGCCTATCTTATTCTTTTTTTTTTCTTTCTTTATTTCTTTCCTTTGCATATAATATTTATATTATTAAAATTAAAGGGTTTTAATAACTACTAATAATGATCAAATTTGGTGTTTTTAGTTTTCAAATTATTTAATTATCTCAATTATCAAATATGACTTACTACATTATGGAAGTCATCAAATATAGCTGGTTATCGTCTATATATTATCTATTAAGTAGCTTTAAAAAATTATTTTACTTTTAATTTTTATTAATTTGACTCCACAAAAATACACTTTTTTATTTTTCTATTATAAATGCCATCATATTCTTATTATATCATTTATATTTTATTTTTTCAAGTATACGTATTGCGAGTTTATGGTTTTGCTAGTGTCATATGTATATATGTACGTAATGCACATATATACTATATATATTATATTTATTTACATATATAAAATGTAATATGTACATTTCATGTGTAAATTACACATGTACATATTATAGGCAATATATGCATATAAATTATATGTACTTATATGGTATGTTATATGAATATATATTATGTATATTTATTTATTTTTACTCGTAGTTCAATCTTGCGAGTTTGGACTTACTAATTCACATGGGTTGATGGGATTGCCTTCCTCAACCCTTATGGATTGGCAAATCCTCTTTGGTTCAAGTTCAAGAGTTCTAGCGTACTAATTTACGATTTAAAATCAGTTCTTTCTTAAGCTTAGATCCATCGTAGCTCCAAAAAGAGAGTTTTATATGAATGTGGGCTCTTTTTCGAAAAATATTACTGAAAAAAGCTTGTTTTAAAAAAAATTACGAATATGGTATAGTAAAAACGCATCAAATGAATATACCTTCAGTATTTTATGATTTTTATATTGAAAGGGCATACAATAAATACACTTTAAGTGTAATTCATTATAACTTGATGCACTTTCAATGTAAAAATCATAATATACTGAAGATGCATTCATTTGATGTACTTTTAGTATGCCATATTTGTAATTTTTTTAAAAACGAGCCATTTTCCATAATTTTTTTCAAAAAGGAGCCAAAATACGTAGAAAACTTCCAAAAAGAATGTGCTTTCCAAGTCTAGGTCCATAATAGCTCATAAGAGGATGTGCAAACCAATCACATGTGTCCTTTCATTTGAATATGTAATTGAATAGACTCATCAATTAGCTTATTTATTATAGACTATAGAGGTAATTCTAGTATCGCTCATCTTTTTTAATTTGATTTTCTTGGGTACTTTTGACCCACTTTCAAATCCATCTTTCTTATGGCCATATCCAATACGCTATATGTTTAAAGATAAGAGAAGGCTTATCAAATTTTTATATTTAACTTTTTTTTTTTTTTATTGGCAACTAGTATATTATTACAATTTTAAAAGAAGAATTCTTAAAATTGATTCATTTCATGGAGAGACCATTATTTATACTATTAATCTTTAATACCCTTAACCATGCTTAAACTTTAAAATTATTGGTTCATTAAATTAAATTTATCTTCATATGGTGATAAAGACTTATTAAGTTAAAGAGTATTACTGAGAAACGAGGTGGTAAATGCCAACAAATGTAAGTTCAATACAGAACTGACACTTAGTCGCCAATATGGCAAATGGCAGTAAAATACAACAGAAGGCACATAAAGCAATCCATAAGCACAACAACGTGGCACGTCGTTATTATCAGTTCCCGCGTAGATAGATCTAGAGCTGTAAATCAATTAAGCGTCTATGCAAATCATTCTTGCTTAACTTGAAATTTATTTGAATCCGATTTAATAATATTTGCGTTAAACTCGAAATTAATTTTGAGTTAATAAATTAAGTTGAGTTTAAACTTTAAAATATTAAATTATGATAAGTTAGTATAATTTTTAATATATTTAAATATAAGTGAATATAATATTAATTAAAGAAAATTTATAAAAATTTAAAATTAATCGAAATAATTTAATTGAGTTCGAACTTTTTATATATATTTTCAAAGCAAGTTTTAATTAAGAATTAAAACTCCATTGAACTTGTGTGAAATTTCAAGTTTTCAAATTAAGTTAAATTTAAAATTTAAGCTTAATATTATATTAATTTAACTTGATTTAATTACAACTCATATATGTCTCTAGCTACTTCCTAGTTATTGCATGGGCACTGTACAATGGAGTACTTCATTTTCATACATCACCAACACTATCATACCCTCCTACGTGTCATGTCACTACATGAGATAGACTACGTGTGACTGATACTACGTGGTGGTGTTTTGCATGTGGTGTTGTTACAGCAGAAGAGTGGTTGCATTATTTGGTTTGAGTACTTTTCTGGCTCGACGAAGGTCAGGTTGTTGGGTTGTTATTGCTGCGTCCAGCTCAAACGGTGCGTTTGAGTTTTCTACTGCGAACAACAAGATGGATAGTACGATGAAGGAGTCGAGAGGTGGTGCTACGGTGCTGGATCCTATGTCCAACGTTGGTGGTGGCGTCGAGGATGTCTACGGCGAGGATCGTGCCACCAAGGACCAGCTTGTTACTCCCTGGACCTTGTCCGTTGCGAGGTCAGATCATCTGGTTTACTTAATAATATGTCTCGAATTTCTTTTCGAATGTTAATCGTATTTTAGAATTTATTACCATCGAATACGAACACAGAAGCTAGTAGTTTTTAAGGGTAAATGGTGGTCGAGGCTGACGGTTAGTACCATAGAAGGCCATCGATAGTAGTCACTTTATTTCTACTATTAATTCAATTAGATCAGAAGAAAGGTGGTGGTTTACCAGATGGTTTGGAAAATATGCGTTTTATTTTTACAGGGAAAATAACATTTTAATCTTTTTGCATGTACTTTTTTTATTATCTAAATTTGGATAATCAATTTTAATTTATTTTTAGATAAATAGCATTTATGCTTCGATTTTTCTTTTCCCCTTTGATTCAACCTTTAAATTGATGGGATTTTTTTTTTTATATAATTATTTCCCTACCTTTATCAATAGTTAGACCAGTGCTTAAGCATGTGCAAAATGAATTCATCAGTATATAACTTGGTGTAGTGGATATACCTTGTTGAGAGATTCTCACCATAACAAGGGACTTTCTTTCCCTGAGAAAGAGAGGGATGCTCACTATTTGCGCGGCCTTCTACCTCCGGCAGTTTTGTCTCAGGAGCTTCAGGTATGTGCAGACCAATATCTGGAATTTCGGTAGAAACTGTTTCTATTTTTTAGTAATTTTCTCTCTTTTGGTAGAGGTGAAAAACTATATTGGGAGTAGCTACTTATGCGCTTACAAGCTTGCCATGGATGCATACTTTGTTTTCCCAGGTCTGTATGTTCAATGGTATCCCAACCAATAGTAATTCAACACCTAAGCAAATTGTCTGGACGGAAAGATATATTTAGTATTTTTATTGCTTAGGTGCTTAAATTCAATTGTTGGGGACATTATTAAGACAGCCAAGGGGGGATTAGTCTGATGCACCGGGTAGGTGATGCAGGCACAATATCTAGATGTCAGTTACAGATGATGAAACTGTGTTGCTTGTTCCTTGTTGATCTTTGTCGAATTCTGATCTTCAGGAGAAGAAGCTGATTAACAACATTCGGCATTACGGACATCCACTCCAGAAATATATGGCAATGATGGATCTTCAGGTAGCTTTTGCTTGATAACCAATATCATATGGGTCTGCAGGTGAAGCTTACCTAAGCTTACATGTTTGAATAAACTATTCAATGATGCAGTTAATTTCAATTTAAAATATGTTATTGATAACATTTGTTCTTTGCATCCCAAAGTTAGTGTAGCCTTATTTGAACTCATTCTTTTGTTTATTGTGTCATACTTAGACTCTTCTCATTCATAGTCTTTGATAGCAGTAGTTGACAGAAATTTTGCTTTATAGGAGCGGAATGAGCGGCTTTTCTATAAGCTTCTCATAGACAATGTTGAGGAGTTGCTTCCAATTGTCTACACTCCAACGGTTGGTGAGGCTTGCCAAAAGTATGGGAGCATATTCAGACAGCCTCAGGGTCTTTTCATAAGTTTAAAGGAGAAGTATGAAGTGTCTCTCTTCAGCTTTGATTCTATGTTAAATGAACAATATTTCAGCTTTTAAAATTGGACGTCATATAAAAGATCTTTGCATATTTTAGGGGTAAGATTCTTGAGGTATTGAAGAACTGGCCTGAGAGGAGAATTCACGTAATTGTTGTGACTGATGGTGAGAGGATATTAGGGCTTGGTGATTTGGGCTGCCAGGTAAACACTCTCTTCTCGAAGTTTGATACTGCATATGAAAATAAGCAATTAGACAAGAACTTTAGTTTTATTAATTTTATTTTTGTGTAGGGGATGGGAATTCCAGTTGGGAAATTGGCTTTATATACAGCTCTTGGAGGGCTTCGTCCTTCAGCTGTGCGTACCTTGTACTGATGGTTGAAATTTCAATAGCCTTGTTTCTAAGAATGAGCTAACACTGAACTGCTAATTATAGTGATGCATTCAATTACTCTATCTATTTAATACAAATTTTGTCACAATGCAGTGCAATGAAAAAGCTCTTTTGATTAGATGAGACATTCTGATTGATGATGAAGTAGTTCTCACTTGTAGTGCTTGCCCATAACAATCGATGTTGGAACAAACAATGGGGAGTTGTTGAATGATGAATTTTACATTGGCCTTAGACAAAAGAGGGCTACAGGACAGGTAAGAGTGTTGGTGTTTCGCTTGCTACAGTCATGTGACATGTATTTCTCCACAGTATTTAAACGTTTTCTGAAATGTTAGTCAATTCTGATGCTCTTACTGTCAGGAATATGCTGATTTTATGCATGAGTTCATGTGTGCTGTGAAGCGGAACTATGGAGAAAAAGTTCTTATACAGGTTGTTACAGCATGTTCATCATGTTATTTTTGGATGATATATGTGAACTTCAAGAGCATCTGAATTCTATAACATTAATTGTTATGCAGTTTGAGGATTTTGCCAACCACAATGCGTTTCAACTACTTGCAAGATATTGCACAACTCACCTTGTCGTCAACGATGATATACAGGTGTAAAAGACAATAAGACAAAGGCATTTCTGCTATGCTTACTCTTTTGTAATGATTTCATTTCATTGCAGGGGACAGCATCGGTCGTTCTTGCTGGTCTTGTTGCAGCACTCAAGTTACTCAGGGGCAGTTTGGCTGATCACACCTTCTTGTTCTTTGGTGCTGGTGAAGTGAGCGTTAATCCTCTACCTCTTTCTCTTTATCATTCTTGCTTTAGACACCTTCACCTTTCGTTTGATCTGCGATTTTTCACATGGATCACTGATTGCAGGCAGGGACAGGGATAGCAGAGCTTATTGCCCTTCGGATGTCAAAGGAGGTGATATCATATCTCAAGAACACACAATCTAGATACCCATTTTGGATTGTATTGCTTGCAAATCTTCTTCTATTGACTTTGCCGCATCCTTTAAGGTGAATGCTCCTCCAGAGGAAATGCGTAAAAAGATTTGGTTAGTGGACTCGAAGGTAAAGGATATTATAATTAGAATTATAAGACCAAAACTCTGCACATTTCAATACTTAATGCATAATCGACATTCTTTTGCAGGGATTGATAGTAAATTCTCGGAAGGAGTCTCTTCAACACCATAAGAAACCTTGGGCTCATGAACATGAACCTGTCGGAGATCTCTTAACAGCGGTCAAGGTTATGTTTTTCCTCTTTTCTAAGGTGCATAAACCTATGTATCTATTAACGCCCACCATTTTCTATTCTCAGGTAATTAAACCAACCATTTTGATAGGATCATCTGGAGTAGGAAGAACATTTACAAAGGAGGTTGTTGAGGCCATGGCTTCCTTTAATGAGGTATTAAAATTTCCTCCATAGCATTACTGGAAACAATTATTTCTCGCCGAGGACTGGTCTTATTTCTCCACTCTTCTCTATGAGATATTTGAAATAACTGATGCTTCAGAAACCTCTTATCATGGCACTGTCGAACCCAACTATGCAATCTGAGTGTATAGCTGAAGAAGCTTATACATGGAGCAAGGTACAACCAAACAAATATTCAGTTTGCTACATCTTGTAGTACATAGTTATAGAGTCCTTCCAAAATGTTAGTCTTAAGTCAGTTCAACCTATATGCCACACCGTATTTCATGTCCAGGGTAAAGCTATATTTGCAAGTGGAAGTCCTTTCGATCCGGTTAAATACAATGACGAAGTTCTTATTCCGGGTCAGGTGAAAAATTCCCCAACTCTTCCCCATTTTGAGTCCGTTCCTTTTAGCAGCTATTACCAACTAAACTCAGACCGCTGAAAAGTTTTCCCTTTTTGTTCTTCCAGGCTAATAATGCCTATATATTTCCTGGACTCGGTCTCGGTTTGGTCATGTCTGGTGCAAT
This sequence comes from Lumnitzera littorea, assembly GCA_024138015.1. Classification (NCBI taxonomy): domain Eukaryota; kingdom Viridiplantae; phylum Streptophyta; class Magnoliopsida; order Myrtales; family Combretaceae; genus Lumnitzera; species Lumnitzera littorea. The sequence goes on along the minus strand of JAMXBB010000007.1, from coordinate 25,339,053 downwards.
TCGCATACATGGTGAAATGCTTCTAGCAGCCTGTAAGTTCTGAAAACATGTAGCTTAATTCAATCGATTTTCTTCTGGTTAACCCAACATTTTATGATCGAAACATTCTGCTTGATGAAATCAAAGCTTGCATCTCCACATATGGGGGTTCGTCGTTAAGAAGAAGAAGGAAAAAAAAAAAAAAAAAAGAGAAAAGAAGAGAACCTCCTCCGCAAATCAAATATTTTTTTAGTAACTCCTTTTATTTATTTTGATCTATGAATATGAATACTAAACTTTGGGGGTGGAAATACTAGCCTAACTATCCCGTGTCTAATATAGCGGAAGCATTGGCGGGACAAGTTACACCGGAGAATTTCGAGAAGGGGCTGATATATCCACCATTTAAAGATATCAGGAAGATATCTTCCCACATTGCGGCTAGCGTGGCTGCCAAGGCATACAATCTCGGTGAGTTTGCATTATCCCTTATTGTTCATCTGCAACTGCACGCAACATTATCATATAGGAAATTTTCTAAAGTTTGGGTGCCTAAATCCATCTTTGTTTCAAAACATCGGATTCCCAAACAGTACCGAAACTTAAAAATCGAGCCACTTCCTATTTAATGTAACATACATGCCCGTGCAGGTCTGGCCACACACCTTCCTCGTCCAGAGGACCTATTAAAATATGCTGAAAGTTGCATGTACAGTCCAATTTACCGAAATTACCGGTGAGATTGTTACTTGAAGATGATTTTGAAGTTAAAAGGAAAGGTTGTCACTGATATTTCATGGCTGATAATGGAGAATCTTAGTAGGGTGTATAAATATAATAATTGTATAAAGACAAATAGCTTAATCCAGTTGAAGTCTTAATTGGGTTTGTAGTTTGTACTCTTTGACGGTTGATGCTCTGATGCTTTCCAACACCCCAGCCCACCAACAACCCCACCCCGACACCACCCCACCCCCACCCCCAACCCAGTTTGTACTTTTTTTTTTTTTTTTAAGCTTGTTATATCAATTGTGTATTCAATATGCAAGCTGAATGGAAAATGTGTTTTGACTCTTTATTTGTATTTCCAAATATGAAATGTCGCAGTTGTATCAGCATATGTACATTGTTTATTCTCGAGTAAAATGCAGACATATTGCAAATTGCGCGTTTTTCCAGAAACATCTTAAAAAAGTGTTATGATGCTATTGATTTTATGTTTAGTAGCGTTTTTATATAATTACTTAACGGATTGGAAGGATGATTTTAGAATGAGAGGGAATTGAAGGTTAAACGAGGATTAAACGAGAGCTAATTGAAATAATGTGATTCATATTTATTTATGAAATAATAAGATTATTTATTTTTGTAAGTTTATCTTTTGTTTTTCTTTTTCTTTTTGGATTGATGCATTTTTTTTAAAAAAAAAAGAAAGAAAAACAATAAAATTGTGCAAGTAAGTTTTAGCTCTTGAATTAATTTGTTTAATTTGTTTTTTAAATAAGTTTAAATCAAATTTTTTTTTTAGTTCATTGAAAAAGAAGATCATATGAACCTAGTGTATTTAACTCACAAATTAAAGTGAGTTAGTTTAAATTAATCTATTTAGTATATTTATATTTTTGATTTGTAACTTTTTAAATCGATTAAGGTTAATTTTTTTTTTCGTTTAAAAAACTTATTAAATAAACTCGACTTATTCAACTTAAAAACAAAATTAAATTGAGCAAAATTAACTTATTTAATTCACTTACGCAACTTTAGAAAATAACACATTCTTGCTTAGAAAACTCGATTGGTTATGTAAGACTTGCGTCACATCAGTCAGATCACTTGGATCTAACCTAAGTCATTGTCGATAAAGGCTAAAGGTGACATGAATAGGTTTTATAGTCTGCATGTTGAATTGGGTAAGAATGAGTAGGTAGATCCAAATTTAACTACATTGCAAAATATTTAAATAAAAATTACGTTGAACATGGCCCAAAAATCGTTAGTTTACGGTTCCAAAAATGAGGACCATGACCACTTGTACCCTTTTGGCTATGGGCTAGTTCAACACATTAGGCGATTCACAGGTCTAAGTTGATATGTGAACCATCCTTTTTTGTAAAACTTTTTCTTTTATCTTGCCAATTCTTTTATTTATTTATTTATTTATTTTGGTTCAATACCTATTTCACACAAGTCTAATTTAGACCGTTGAAAAGGCTAAGAAAATAAAAATATTGCACATGATAAATGACTAGAAGATTGTGAAAATTGTTGTTTAGGGAAGGTATTATTAAGATTATTAGCTTTGAAGTTTGAATTGTATTATATTTATTAGAATTGTATAGTATTTATTGGGTTTGGATTGTAGTTTTTTCTTTCCTATTTTGTGTCTATAAATTTGTATAATATTACATCAAAGGAATGACAAGAAATTAACCTTTTATATGGTATTAGAGTAATAGATCCATCATATTTTGATTTGTTTTCCTTTTCTCATTTACCTTTTATCTATTGTATGGCGATTACAATACAAAATGTTAATTTGGATTTGTCACATAATGATCCATTATTTTTATTGAGTTATGATAATCTTGAGTGGTATAAGAATCCAAAAGATAAAAATAACTTGAATAAATAACTTGTTGCTCAGGTTTAATCTCGTAATGACACACCAATAGACGTTTATGTTGATCATGGTGTGAATAGGTTGGTTTCAACTTTATTAGAGAATGAGATCATCTCGAAGATTTGCAGTGAAGTTTTGAGAACTTTGAAAGGAAGGAAGCAATCAAAAGAGGATATATCAGTAGATTCAACAAAATTTTTAGTTACTATTCCATATGCTTCTTCCTCATTTTCGTACTCTTTACAATCTTATAATAGCATGATATGTAGATGGATTGTAGACACAGGACCTTCAGACCACATGACACCTTTTCTTAATAATTTAATACACAAAAAAGTTCTTAAACATTCCATTTCCATAAAGCTACCAGATGGACATGTTAAAGTAGTCACTATAGTGGGTAATGTTCAAATAAATGACCACGTCATTGTAACTAAAGTTCTTCTTGTACGAAACTTTTATCATAATCTCCTTTTAGTGAATTAGTTACTTTCATCCACTCCAAATTTATGTACCATTTTTAATTACAATTATTTCTTATTTTAAGACTTAAGTTCTAAGAAACATATAGCAAAAATTGATGTAGAATCTATATAAATTGGGATATGCTCAAAGCCAAGTGTGTCATGTTTTAAATTAGGTGTTATTCCTCAAGAAATAAGCTATGTTGTTCTAGACTCTTTTGTACCCAATAATGCTTCTAATAAGCATTCTTTGTTGGAATTGTTACAAAATAGACTAAGCTAAGTGTTTATGATTGTAAATATTTGAATTTATTGAATTTTTTATGTTATACTTGTTAGATTGCAAAGTTTCATTGATTATCATTCCATTTTGGTCATTCTACTTCAGTTAATTGGTTTTATTCATATTGTTCTATTGAGACCTTATAATATACTATCCATGTCAAATTCAAAATTCTTTCTCACCATTGTTGATGATATAAGTAGATGCACATGAACCTATCTCTTAAATTCAAAATACCAAATCATGACCACCTTAACAAATTTCCTTTTATATGTGAAAAAATAATTTTTTGTTTATGCAAAAGCCATTAGAACTGATAATGGGAGCAAATTCATGTCTTATGACTGCTAAAATTTGTTCGAAACTTATGGTATGATTTACTAGAGAACCAATGTGTACACATCATAACAGAATGGTGTGGTTGAAAGGAAACACAAACATTTGTTGGACATGGTAAGAGCACTTTGTTTTCACACTAATTTGCTAGAACACTTTTGGAGAGAGTATATTATAGCAATCACCTTCATCATCAATAGTATTTAATCTTTGGCATGGAAAACTCTATATTAGATTTTGCTAAACAAACCATCATCATACTTAAAGCTTAAAACCATTGGTTATTTGTGTTATGCATCTACTACAACCCATGCTTATGATAAATTTGGTGCTAAAGTAAGAAGGTGTATATCTTTAAAGTATCCTTCAAGTCAAAAAGGGTACAAATCATATGATCTTGATAGAACACCGGCTTTTCACTAACTAAGACGTAGTTTTTCATGAGGATATGCTTCCTTTCAAGTCTAAATTTGTTATTCATTCTTCAGAGCTTGATCAATATATCCTATTTCCTAACAGTTCCCCTCTTATTACTGATCCTTTATTAGCTCTTTCATCTATTCATTTTGATAATAGCTTTGGTGGTTCTTTGTCTGGCCATTCTAATTCTAGTCATAATAATGATAGTTCTGTTGTTCTTCATGATAATGTTGTCTTAGTTCATTTGAATCAGTTGTATGTTCGAAAGTTCACTAGAGAAACATTCTTCTACTTGGCTTAGAGATTTTACCCATAATGCATAATCTAACTCATCATCTCAAGTCACATGTTTTAACCCAAAACTACACACAACTCCGTACCCACTTTTTCATAATAATTATTTTCTTAATTACTCCTAGGGTTACGTTGCTTTCTTAGCAAATGTGTTTGCAATTCATGAGCCCAATAGCTATCTAGAGGCTATAAAGGATCTTAGATGGATTGAAGTCATGGAAAAGGAGTTGTTGGCATTGGAGTTTGATTGCACTTGGAAGTTGACATCTTTATCTTCGGGTAAAAAGGTAATAGGATGTAAATGGGTATATAAAATAAAATACAAAGCTGATGGGTCAATAGATTGAGTTGAAGTAAGACTTGTAGCTAAAGGCTATATTTGAGTAAAAGGTTTGGACAATGATAGGAATCAGGCTATTGAGCCTTTGACTCGCAACCGAGCTTGAGGATTGGAGGGACTGGTAAAGTGAATCCCCCTGCTTTAACCGAATCCTGTTGAAGTCGAGTATCTCTTTGCTGATCCACTTTACATGCTAAGCTGAGTGACTACCCATCTCTTAAAGATTGTATACTGAATAATAGAATGCTGAGATATCTACCAAGCCTTACGTACTTACTCACTCATGTTTGAGTTGACTACTTGCTTGGCATCACCATTGCTGAGAGGTCGAGAGGGAGAGACCGGATTAATCCTTAATCACCCCTACTCGAACAAGCAATTTGATCGTACTCTTTTGTTTGCATCCTCCAACAGTCTCACCAATACATCTTTGCCATGTATATAGGACTACGTGTAGAATTTGTTATGATAATTATTGTTTTCTTGAATATTCATTTTTACCCTTTATATTCCTTGTATATTACTTCGTTGGGCAATACCCTTTTTGTCCTTTTCCCTTTTAGATAAGTTTTCTTAACTTATTGGGTATAAATATCCTTGTACTTATAGTTAGAATCAGATTACCATTAATATACTGAATATTCTTCCTCTCGTAAACACTGATTGTTTACTTTCATTGCACTCTTATCTTAACCCTTAAGTAAGGCTAGGTGGTGAGTAATTTCATTGGACTAATTCGTGCATCATATTGAGTTGTGTTGTGAGTCTTCGAAAATTCCATTGGTGCATCATATCCTTTAGAGTTATTCATGGGTTTTGCTTACTTTTCATTCACTTTTTTGTTCTTTCATGTATTCCCTATCACCTTTTTTCAAGCTTTCGGCAAGTTTGGACCCATCTCCATGACCAGCCTTGTCTGTTTGAGGTGGAGGAGTAGGCGGATGAGTAAAGAGAAGGACTGACTTGGGAGATCTGGGAGAAGAGGATGAGGAAGAGTATTACGAAGAAGAAGAGTGAGTTCGAGTACCTAGAGCCTCTAAACATGTGAAGCTTTGAATTCTTAGCTTCAATGGGTTTAGAAGTGCGGATGAATATTTAGAGTAGGAAGAGAAGGTGGAGCATGTGTTTGACTATTACTAATATGAGGATTATGAGAAAATGAGAATTGCTATTGTTTAGTTCTTTAGATAGGCCGCTATGTAGTGGAAGAATTTCTACGCTATGAGGAGACGATAAGGATACAGAGAGATTAATACTTAGCTTAAGATGAAGAGAATACTTAAAAAAATTATTTGTGCTGGATACTTATTTGCAAGATACTTTTACTCACCTTTAGGAGTTGAGACAGTAAGGTTGATCTATTGACGAGTATGTCCAAGAATTTCAAATGCTTATGATCCGCTATGAAGTAGAGGAATTGCTAGTATGAACAATCTTTAGGTTCATTATTGGATTAAGAGATGACATTCGAGACATTATGGAACTCTAATGATTTATCACAATGGATGAAGCCATTCGAATAGCTCAACGAGTAGAGAAGCAGAAAAGAAGCTGAGTACCAATTAGATTGCTGACTAGTCGACTTGGATAGGGAAGTCACCGAGTTCAGTTGAGTACTTAGCCAATTCGAAAGGTGGATGTCCGAGTTGTGTAGAAGGGTTAACTTGATAGTGACGTGTTGACTTGAACTTATGAGAAAGGGTAAGGATTTACTAGGAGAGAAGCTAGATTAAGTGCTTCAAGTGCCAAAAGTTTGGACATATGGCTACGTAGTGCCCGAATCGAAAAACTATGGTCATTAAGGGAGACGTCCCGAAGGTGGAAGTATAGAGTATTGATGAGGAACTTGAGCAGGAGAGCTCTACTGAGAAAGAGGTTTCTTATGATAATGAACTGATTGAAGAGGATGTGTCTGTCGAGGACTTGGATCAATTGATCTTGGTTATTCGACGTGCAATCAACTTAGAACCCTTACGTAAGGAGGAGTAGAGGGAGAACTTGTTTCATATTACCTGTAGGGTGAATGATCAGGTGAGTGCACCAATTATTGATAGTGGAAGTTACACCGAAGTGGCATAAACCAATCTAATCATAAGGTTAAAGTTGCCAACTATTGCATACTCGAGATCGTATATGTTGCATTGGCTAAGTGAGAAAAGAGCATTACATGTCATTCGACAAGTACTATTGTCGATCATAATTGGAATTACTTTGATGAGATTCTCTACGATGCGCTGCTCATGTTTATCTCATGCGTATTGCTTAGCCGACCATGGTTGTTCGATAGAAGAGTAATTCATAATGGATACATGAATACATATGTGTTTGAGAAGGAAGGCCGAAAGATTACACTAAACCCAATGCCGTCAAGTGAAGTTAACAAAATGTAGGTTAAACTTGCTCACGGATTGAAGAAGACTTTGATGATGAGTAAAGTTGAGCTCCGAGGGACCATCAATGTTGACGAGTCGACCCTCATGTTGGTTAGACGTCTATTAGAGCTAAAGGAGCGGGGTGAACTGCCTTTGGAAGTAAGAAAGTTGTTGGACGAATATGTTGACTTGCTCCCTGAGCAGTTACCTAAGGGATTGCTCCCAATTTGTGGCATAGAACATTGCATCGACTTAATACCCGACACCACCTTGCCGAATAAACCAGTCTATTGGATGAGTCTTGAATAGGCTTTTAAGCTCCAACGACAAGTCAATAAATTATTGGAGAGAAATCATGTTAGAGAAAGTCTCAGCCTTTGTGCTGTTTCGGCGCTTCTAGTATTGAAAAAGGATGGAACTTGGTGAATGTGTGTTGTTAGTCGAGTTGTGAACAAGATTATGATCAAATACAGGCATTCTATCTCGAGATTAGAAGACATGCTCGATGAATTGAATGGAGCTGAGATCTTTAGTAAGATTGATTTGAAGTCTGGCTACCATCAAATTCACATGAGGTTAGAAGATGAGTGGAAGATTGCATTCAAAACTCTACGTAGACTCTTTGAGTGGATGGTCATGTCATTTGGCTTGTCGAATGCCTTGAGCACTTTTATGGGATTGATGAACCACATGCTAAGAAATCTAATGGGGAAGTGTGTCATGGTGTACTTTGACGATATCCTAGTGTATATTGTTGATATGCTGAGTCATTGTGAACATCTCTATGCCGTATTGAATATCCTTCGTACTGAGAGACTATTTGGCAATCTTAAGAAATGTTGCTTTTGTCTAGAGAAAGTGATATTTTTAGACTATGTAGTAAGTGGAGGAGGCTTACAAGTGGATGATGAGAAGATTCAAGCAATTGCTAAGTGGCCGACTCCCATTACTTGTGCTGAAGTTAGAAGTTTCCATAGATTGGCTTCCTTCGATGGAGATTCATAAGGAATTTCAGTACCTTCGCCGTATCCCTTATTGAGATAACAAAGAAGAACATTGACTTTAAATGGGGAGAAAAGGAGGAGAGAAGTTTTGCTAAAGTGAAAGAAAAATCGACTTCCGTCCTTGTACTAGCTTTACTTCACTTTAAAAAGGTATTTGAACCAAATGTGACGCATCAGGCATTTGAATAGGCGCTATCCTAATGTAAGATGGCCGACCAATTGTCTACCACAATGAGAAGCTTAAAGGACCTCAGCTAAACTAATCTATATATGATAAAGAACTCTTGGCATGAATCCAAGCACAATAAGTATGGTAGTATTATCTATTGTCATGAGAATTTGTCATCTATATTGACCATGAGTCCTTAAGATACCTCTGAAGTCAAACAAAGTTGTTGAAGTGGTAGGCGAGATGAGTCGAATTCCTTGAGAATTTAATTTTGTAATAAAATACAAATAAGAAAAGAGCAATGTAGTTGTAGATGCTCTTTCGAGAAGACATGTACTCCTTACCGAACTGCAAACGAGGTTGTTTGGGTTTACAAGCATTAAGGAACAGTACGCCGGGGATCTACACTTTAGACCCATACTTACGCGTTGTATTGATGGGAGGATAGTGGACAAGTATCATATGGAGGACGGATATTTGTTTTGAGGAGGGAAATTGTGTGTATTAACTTGTTTACTAAGAGAATTACTGATCAAGGAAGCCCACGATAGAGGACTCTTTATGCATTTTAGGGAGAGAAGGACCTATGAGTTGTTGAATGATCGTTTCTTTTGGCCAAGAATGAGATGAGACATACATTGAGTTGTAGAAGGTTGTGTCGTATGCAAGAGAGCTAAATGTTGAGCCGAGCAAGGGACAATATTGCCTTTGCCTGTTTCGACAAAACCATGGATTGAGTTGAGCATGAACTTTGTTCTTGGATTACTACGAACTAACCAAGACAAAGATTCTGTAATGGTCGTCATTGATAGGTTTAGCAAGATAGCACACTTTATGCTTTGCTTCAAGACTAACGATGCTTTGACTATTGTTTCTCTTTTATTGCAGGAAATTGCTAGGCTATGATCACCTCTAATTAGAGTTTTAAAATTTATAAACCTATATTTTATCCTTAACTCAGTTTAATAGGCAAGTGTACCTATCATTTTATAGTACAGATCAGTATAGGGTCGTCTTCATTGGGAAAAAATACTCAAACACTAGTACTAATTACTTTTCCTATTAACTAATAATCCAATTTATCAAATGATGAAAAGATTAAAATATCTAATTTACTAGTTACACTACATTAATCCACTACAATTGCTATAGTCACTATTAGTACTACAATGATTAACATACATACTTGCTTCACCCACTTGGTATAATACTATCACTATACTTTTTATCCTAATACTTTTTATCTGTGGGAAATTATAGATATGTAAGCATTCTTCTCAGAACTACTTACTTCAAATCCTAATTGTGTCAATTAGAATCTCTTTTAAATTAATAGCCAATTTAGATCGCATTAACGACATGTTCATTTATCGTTCTCCCTAAGAATGTAGCAACTTTCCTAATAATATCTCTATTATCAAGAGTAAATTGTTCCAACGAATTAGATTTATTCAATAGAATTGTCTCTCAACATATTCTAATGAAATATGGTCTTAGATAATGTCGTGCACTACACTGTACTTAGATTGATTAAGTTTAATTCATTAGAACTAATAATTATCAGAAATCACACACTTATTCATACCAAGTTAATGTAGCAAGTCCTAAGTACTACTCATACATGATGAAATAACAAAATATATCAACAAAATATAGGAATAACAAAGAAATTAACATAAGATAAGTAAGAAATGCAACCTTGTTCTTAATTCTACTGAAGAAATCTTTACAATAAAAGAATGTTGAATTCCCGTTGGCTCTCTCGAGTAATTCTGGGAAAAGTACAATATAACACTATGATGAAAAGGGCATTACAATGTATACAAAGATGAATGACTTAGTGTGATGTTGGTTCGTGAATTGATGTTCTTAATGATGTTTATCCTTCATTTGATCTTTATTCTAAAAGCCGTGGTATATTTATACTCTTCCCGTTAAAGGATTCAAATTTATCTCTTCAAGACACTGCCTGACATTTTCCATGTATTGGTTCGTGTGAAAAGGTTGAAAAAGAATAGTTGTGTCCCTTTCATCATACCTGTGACTCAAAGTGTGATAGTCTTAGAAAACAAGATTCTTTATCAATCACGGCTGTGATAGTGAACATAAACTCTTCGTCGCTTCATTATAACTCATTACGCCTGTGATTGAGGGTTGATCACCCTCCTGCTATGTAATCATGGCTGTAATTGACTTGGGGATCGTTAGTGCTTCCTTAATCACATCCGTGATGAAGGGCGTGATTAGTGTTGGTCAATGTAATTGTTCTTCATTGCGCTTGTGATTGAATAATTCTCGTTTCTACTTCAAAGTTTTCTTCTCCTCGCGGCCGTAATTGACTTAAAAGTTGTTGTTCTTGTGTAAATTTCATCCCCTTTGCTCATGATTTACCTAAAATCAATACATTATACAATTAAGTACCAAAACTTAAGAATTAAATTACAATTATGATCAATTCTATGTTTTAACATGCCTTGAAAGTGTAAAGTAATTTACACTTATGAAACTTCCCCACACTTAAATTTTGCTTATCCTCAAGCAAATACTTAATAACAACCAAATACACAATCAACAAGGCATTCCCAAGAAATTAACCTTATGCTTACCACGTTGTGTTCTTAGAACAATAACCAATATTCTAAGAACAATCAAAGTAAAGCACACTTTACCCTTACTATGTAATGATAGTTTTCAAAGACACAAAGTTAGCACAAAGTCAAATAGATCAAACAAAAATTGATTACATTTCATCCATTTCCTTAAGTGTATAAAAATCCTTCAATTACTTCTTAAGAATACTAATTTAGAAGAAAAGTATATTACATCCATCTTTCTCCTGTATTTTTACTTCTTTTATTGAATCTCTCCAATAACAACTTACACATTACATTTGCATTTTTCTTTCTTTACTTTCTTTCTTTCTTTTTTTTTTTTTATATTAAGAATACCAAAGATCAGTAGTAGACTTAGACTTTGCTCTTTTGAGGGACCAAAGCTTACCTTAACTAACTTGGTTATAAAGACAAAGATCAGCAGTGGAGTTGGACTTTGCTCTTCTGAGGGACTAAAACCTGTCTTTACTAACTTGATTCTTATAGATTCTTATTGCAATGGTGTAAAGAAAAAAATTAGTAGTGGGGTCAAACTTTGCTCTTTCGAGGAACTAAAGCCCGCACTTACTAATTTTATCTTTAAACACTTTAATTTACTCTATTTTGAAGAGATTCTCAAAAAGTATTAATAAGTGAGTTACTTCATTTGTCCTTTTCATTTAAGGTTAATTGAACTCTTAAAAGTAATTAAAAAGTAGATATACTACTTAGAAAATTTAGAAACACAATCGATTAAGTTTTGAACTAATGACTCTGATTCACTTTTAACCTCTAAATTCATTTATTAAATAATGAGTAAGCATACTTTACTGAGATTTTACCCTACAATATTGATCATGTATACTAAGTCTACAAGAAGTAGTTATGCATAAAATTGAATACTACTATGCCAAATTGACAATCTACTTAGTAAACTCATAACTTGAGAACAAATAGCTTAAGTGGAAGACTTTTGATAAACAAGATTTAACCTTCCCCACACTTAATGAGAGACATTGTCCTCAATGACTGAGGGAAGCAAACATAGAATAGGCATAGAAAATGAATAACTAGAAATATGAAAATTGATAAACAACAAGAACTAGACTTCCCTGAAATATGTAGTTTGACCATTTCATTGATTCTTAAACCATCAAATAGTATAGCTCCTAATACCATGACAACTTAAACAATAAAAGACAATTGACCATCAAGACAAAACAAAAACAAAATACAACAAATTTATGTTATGAGAGTCTCCATTAATAGAACATCAGTGAGGTTAAGCTCTCAAACATGTAATGAGTCTAAAACTAACAAAATACAACAAAAGTAAACAACATAAAAGAAGAAAAACAAGTCAATCAACCTCATTTCCTATCTCTTCATCCTCCCCAAATGACTCTTCCTTACTCTCATCCCTAGCACCCTATCTAGTTATTTCTTACTGGGTTTCTTGAGTTTCTTCTTCATCATCATTATTCTCATCTTTCAACCCTTCCTCCTCATCACTAGAGTCTTCTTCTCCCGACTCTTCATCTCCTTTTTCTTCTTCTTCTTCTTCGTCTAAAGCACTTACGGGTGGGGGAACTGGAGGTTAACTAGGACCTGCATCCTCCTGGATTTGAGGATGAGAGAAATAAGAGGGAATAGCTGCTCTTACTTTCGTGGCGATGTTCTTTAAAATCTCAACAATTCTCTTATGAGTCTCCTTAATCTTAGCCACTTTAGTTTCTAATCTCTTCAAATTTCCGACTAAGAAGTTAGATGTTGATGGCACAAAATCAAGAGCACCAAGGTCCTCAATGTCTAAATTAGGATCCAAGTCTCTAACAACACCCCATTGATTAAAAGGGGTTCTTGGTAGCGGTTTAGGATTGGTATAGGAGTCTTTTGGCTTGTCACTTGTAGGCTATGACCTTAAATTCCTTAAGATCCTTGTAATCAACCCTTCAACAAAAATACCCTTACTTTTATCAAACGTTTGCCAGCGAAGTCTAAACGCAGTTAAGATGCCTACATTTACCGAAAACCCCTTTAGTACACTATATAAGGGTATTAGATCATGCTCCTCCACTGCCCCAAGGCTCTCGTACTTCCCATAAATTGTCCTCACAAGAATGTAATAGAAGACTCAACCATTTGTCTTCTTCAAAGTGGAAGCCTTAGATTTACTTGTTTCTCTCCAAAACTCATTCATTGAAGTTCCTTGGGGAAGAATCACTGGTAGATCAACTAACTCTTCATCCTCAAGGGTCCAAGTATACAACCCCATCGCTTGTACAAATGTTAACATATTGAAGGTATGAGTTTATCCAAATGTAAAGAACTCCACCTCATTGTCCATTTTAGAGTTGATATACTCGTACTTAATCTTGAAAGATGAGAGGAAAGCCAAAATTGTTTATTTATAAGTCTTCTCCTGAACCGTAAATAGTTTCAATCATGGTCCATTTCCTAACAACCGTTGCATGGCTATCTTTAAGCCATACTCCCCAAGCACATCCTAATCTACCATACAGTGTTGCTTGATAATCTTCTTAGTAGCAAATTCCTTGAATCTCTCTTTCTGCTCCTGAATCATACTGGCTAGTGGAGCAATTGCCCTACTGGAACTTCCTGAATTAGATCGTTTGAGAGGAGGAAAAGGAGATAGAGTAACTCTTTGTCTCTTAGCTTGAGAAGTGGTTGATTTTTTTGGTTTCATTTGCAAACATCAGTGTTAGTTTAGACTTATGTACAATTTAGATGAAGTAGACCCATTCCAACTTTCTTTAACTTTAAACATAAAGCATCTATCGACTAATCATGATCAACCCTAACCAACTTCTAAGCACGCATTACACAATGAATTCATAATGACTCAACTTGTAACCTAAGCATCAACTAAGGATTAGTATATTCCCTTAACTATACAACACTTCACAACATTACACATAAACACAACACTTCAACATAAATAACAATAACTAGAAATACAATTCTACATAACACTTGAGTACTATGATGAGACTAATTCATCAATTTAGGCTTAATTTGTAGAAATCTCCAATTTGATCATTATCAATAGAAATTAGGGTTAATCTTGATATGCAAACTTCCTTCATAAAATCATGCAAATCAAAGTCTAATTATGATACAAACACAACTATTATTACTATAACAACACTTTTATAGATCATAGCAAACACACATATATAAACCCTAAAGTGACAATAATCAAATCTATGAAAATATAGAAGAATGAAAGAAAAAGAGGAAGATCATACCTTGGAAAAGCATAAGGGTGTTGAAAAATAATTGTGCAAGTGTTAAAAGTGAGTGGAATAAGGGTTGATGTGAAAAAAATAGGGATAGAGTTTTGTAGGAACTAATGTGGTGAAAGTATGGGAGAGAGAGAGAGAGAATACTTATATAGTGGGGTGGTAGGAACATTATTACAACCGTGACTCAAGCTGTGATGCCCTTTTTAAGCTTGGTTAAGGGTGTGATGAGCCCCGTGATTAGCTTTATGCCCAAAATTTTTGACCTATCACAACCTTCACCCTTTGATAGTTACAAGCGTAAACAAACCTGTGATTAGTATTGTGGTAAAAAATTTCACACATAACTCAATTCATCATGACTGTAATTGAATTGAAAAGCTCTCAAGGTACTGATCACCACCGTGATTGAGGTGTAAAATTTTCTATGGAAGTGATCACGGTCGTGATGGACAGGTGGATTAACCTTGTTAATTTATCACGGCCGTGATTAATCTTAAGATAGATGTTATGCTTGAAAAATTTAAATAATTACCTTAATCATGGCTGACATGCGTATTGGGCTTCTATCCTCTCTTTACGTTCCCACACTTTATGAAATTCTTCTCTTCCCTTTGAATTTTCATGACTTCCACTTAATGTTTCCTTCCAAATGAATAACAATAACAACAATTAATTAATTTAAAACTCAACAAATTTCAAAGTACTCTAAATAAACAAAATGAAATTGATAGTCTAATCAAGAATACATGCTTGTTTAACGTCTCAAGCTTGACGTTTCTAGAGTATGTAGCTTCATTCCTTGATTAGAGAAGTCTTAAGTCCTCCTTGTCTTAAAGTTATCGCTTGAACTCGTTCTCTTGGGTTTGTCTTAGTGTTCCCCAAAAAAGATCGTGGACCCTTTTCTAAAAATGCTTTTGCAATCTGCCCTATTTGATTTTCCAAGTTATGGATTGATGCCCCTTGATTTCTTAAAGTGGTTTCAACGGCCTGGTGACATGCTTCAGAAGTCTTGATGTATTGAGCTAACATCTCCATAATGGAAATTGGCTTATTTTGAGGAAGTGGCACTTGTCTTTGAAATCCGGGAGGTTGCATGTTAGAGCCTTGATCGGTGTTGTTGCCCTATCTGAAATTAGGATGATTCCTTTAACCCGGATCACAAATGTTATTGAAAGGATCATTCCTTGGTCGGATTAGTTTCCCCATGTAGTCAACTTCTTCCACTTGATCAATCTCTAAAGAGCTTGCCAACTTAGAATTTGAAAGTGCTAAAGCTTTTTTCAGACCCATTGTGAGACTATCAAGCTTCCTTGTCAACACATCCACCTTATATGCTAGAGTGGAAGTAGCATCCTACTCATGTTTTCCTGTCGACCTTCTTTCTCTTCTTCTTACAGATGACCATTGATAATGATTATTAGCCATATCTTCAAATAATTGAATACATTGCTCTAATGACTTATGGTTTAGGCTTCCTTTAGCAGCTGCTTCAATGAGCTGCTTGGTGGTATAGTTTAGTTCATTGTAGAATTTTTGAACTTAGTGCCAATCCGGAAGCCCATGATAGGGGAATTTCCTTAATAAATCCTTCCATCTCTCCCATGCTTCATACAAAGTTTTTGAATCCATCTAATCAAAGGAAGAGATATATGCCCTTAGCTTAGCTGTTCTTGAGGGTAGGAAGTATTTTTGCATTAATAACTCAGCCATCTCTTGACAAGTATTAATAGAATTCCTTGGCATAGAGTTGAGCCACTGTTTTGCATTGAATCTTAATGAAAATGGGAATAGCTTGAGGTGAATAACATCCTCTAAAACCCTACCTATCTTAAAGGTGTCATAAATTTCCAAGAATTGTTGTAAATGGTTGTTGAGGTCTTCATCACTGAACCCATCAAATTAAACACATTGTTGGATCATTTGAATGATACTTGACTTAATTTCAAACGTATTGGCTTGAACTCTAGGCCGAGCTATGCTGGTGCTAGCCCCATTCAGGTTGGGCTTACAATAATCCAACATTGTCCTAAGAGCCATAGGTAGATTTACTCCTAACTTGTTTCTTGCTTGTACTACATTCTGATTTCCATTAAGAGGTGGGTCCAAATTTAATGGCGAATCTCCTTAAATACCATCTTCCAGATTCAAGAACTAGTTTCCTAATGGTGGCTCGACATTTTGATTTTGATTATTCATTCTGGATGACTCTATTCTAATTCTCAATGGTTCTCGTGCTCTTACTTCCTTACTAGTAGATGCTTACTTCTCAAAATACTCTTGGACTTTCTATAAGTTACTTTTGAGTATTCTTTTGGGTTCAAGATCGAAGTTAGTTAGATCCATTGTGCTGCTTTGGGTTATAAACTGCAAATCAGCAAATAAAGTTATACGAGCACAAATATTTCAACTAAACTAATAACAAATATAAAAGAAAACAAACGTTAGAAGAATAGGAATCCTAATTTTCCTAATGATGATGACTTTTTCCCAGCAATAGCACCAAAAACTTAATTGCTTGTAATTAGAACTTTCGAGTTTTAAAATTTATAAATTTATATTTTATCCTTAACTCGGTTTGATAGGCAAGTGTACTTATCGATTTATAGTATAGTTGAGTATAGGATCGTCTCCATTGGGAAAAAATATTCAAACATTGGTACTAATTACTTTTCCTATTAACTAACAATCCAATTTATCAAATGATGAAAAGATTAAAATATCTAATTTACTAGTTACACTACACTAATCCACCACAACTGCTACAACCACTATTAGTACTACAATGATTAAAATACATACTTGCTTCACTCACTTGGTATGATACTACTAATATTCTTTTT